>BGPR01007230.1:4671-72861 GCA_013235015.1 Araneus ventricosus | reverse complement strand
TGCTAACAGCCTTGAATTCTAACCAACCTACAATAATAACTACATAACCCTTCTTGACGATAAACTACGGGTGACTGATTAGACGTTAATGGCCTGTACGCAAATGACAATGAACGCAAGTGTTACAATTCCGGATCAATATTGAAATTAATCACTGCGGAGAAGAAATCTCTCGAAGTAGGAGATATGGTAGCAGAGAAGAGATGCCAAGTGCCAAGATTATTCTTGTTCTTTTCGAAATAAACCTATTTTTCTATAAAAAGTGAAGTTTATTTTTTGCTTACAGCCCCCCAAAATTTAGACCTTGTTTATTTGGCCCGTGCAAGCATTTGAGTGTCACACCTTGTTTTAGGCGCTGTTATCCAGTGGCGTAGTGACAGGGAGGCAGGGTGGTATAGATGCCCCTGGCGCCAGTTTTAGCGGACGCCATGGAATCAAAAAATTGCTGCGTTTATGCCATTTTTAAAGGGAAATATGATGAGAATGGGTAAAAATAATAACATGCCCCGGGCTGCATTTCCGCTTGCTATGCCACTGATGCAACTGGGGTTAAAAATAAATAATATTTCCTGTGTGTCATTTACTCTTGTAACTCCACTGGTCATGGGGATAAAACGTTATGTTTTTGTCACTTTTTAAAGTCAGATACGATGAATGGGCGAAAAAATAATAACGGCCCAGGGCGCCGTTTACATAGGCTAAACCAATGTTGATGAATGGGGGCGGGAGCGAAAAAATCACATTATGACCCGGGCGCCATTCACCCTCGCTACGCCACTGCTGTTATCAGCGACTATATTCTGAAGGATTCCAATTGAAATTCAAACTCATAGATAAAGACATATACTCCTATAATATCAAACATAACATCAAGTCTTTGCGTATAAATAAATCTTTTACTAATTAACACAAGCGAATTATTAAGTTATCACTAAGTTTCAAGGTTTCCAATCCTGAAGAGAGACCACAATCAAATTTAAAACTCATCGCTACCAGTCTTTTTGGTGGAGGCGTTGGTAAAATTTATTGAATTTGTTTGCTCTTTGGATGGAATTTTTCAAAAGATGAATTTATACACATATTATAGTTATATCAGACAGTAAATATTTTTAAATAACAGGTAAAATTGTAATTTTTTTTTGTATAATTTGCAATTTCGTTAATGCATTGAATACATTGCATTTCAAATATACATACCAGACGGGGAGAGGGCGATAAACAGAAAAAAGAATTTGGCTAGACGCAAGTTTCTAACAAATCAACTAGAATTTTCAATTTACACTCCTTCAAAGTCGAACCAGCAGAATTTGAAACAAAACGTGAAATAATGTTATTTTAAACCAACAAAAGAGAAAATTAAGGAATCCGCGATATCACGTTAGTTTTCGCAAAAACGTCAATGTATGAATTTTTTTCTTTATTCTTTGATTATAAATTGAATACAAACGTTTTATGAGTACACCATTTGATTATTGGTGAATAATTTTTTAAAAGTTTTTCTTATTCGTCAGTGTTTTTATCGGAATAAATATTACTATGTATCTCTCATGTTATACATTTGGGATAACAGAAATTTTCCTTGGTCCTAAAATAACTCACAACTAGAAAAGGTTAAAAATCTTTATTTTAATAATATCCATCCCTTAGCAGTAACATATCATCTTTCCTTACACAACGATACCTTCAAAATATCAATTGCATTAGCATAAATAAGAATTCACGAAAGCATAATCCAATGGATAAAAAATGTATCTTAACATAACGTTATTCAGCTCTAAGTGGAAAGCAGAATATAACGCATAATTTTGTAATTTTTCACTTTATGGACGTGCAGTACGTATTGTTCTCACATCATATACAGTGAAGTCTTTTAATATGATGCGCATAATGCGTATAGGTTAAGTTCCCATTGTTTCAGTGTTATAAGCTGGCCTCCGATAATGCGGGTTATTTGTTATCCTTGACAGAAAAAAAATTTACTATTCCGAGCATTAGAAACAGCGTACGTTTTGAATTAATTGGATTCACTAGTATAAAGAAACAAAAACAGGTGGATGTGAAAACTATCGAATGAGTAGATCTTTGAATTTACATATAAATGCAGCAATTTTTTTTTGAAGAGGATCATTACGAAAAGATATGTAAAAAAAAATTACAAAATCTTTAACTGTTTTGTTTAACTTTCACTGAAGGAGAAAACCTTTATAATAACTTATAAGAGTTATCTCGTGTATTAGCTCCTAACCATTTCCACTTTAAAGAGTCATACTGAACACTTTGCCTATGTTATCTTGTGAACAAGATAACCAATTTTTATTGGATTTGAACAGGCGAGGGATATGTTGTAGAGAGGGTGAAAATCTCGACCGAGTTCGTAGATGGGCTATCCAGCTCAAAAAGGGTGTGTGTGTGCGTAAATTTTCATATCTTCATACTTTACGACTGCAGATAAAAATAAAATTAAAATTTGGCGAATTATCGCCTTTTCATAACGAACGAACAACTTCTGTACTAAAAGTGTTTTGATAGCTATAATTGCTTAGAAGTTATGCTCTGAAAAGTGTTTTTCCACACCTTTCCCTTAACTTTGACTTCCTTTTAACCTACGCATGTAACACATTGTTCGAAAGCTCTCATCATTTGCATTTTCTCCCACCCTCTTTCACTCTCATATCTCTAATCGTTATGAAATAAGACGACGAAATTTTCTTTTCCTTATATCTTCGAACAAAAGGAATCTACCTTCGCCTTTCGGCTTGCCGACAGGAATTTTATTTTAATTTAAAAAGATATCCATTAAACTAAAGGCAATATAGTGATAAAAAAAATTTTAAACGAAAGTTTTCAATATTCGCTTAAGTATTTAACAGTTATCTTCAAGTGGATGCTTTATGTTCTGTGTCCCATCTGAGCTTTTCTTGCGTTTTTCCATCCCCCCCCCCCCCCCATTTTGAGGAATGTTCCAAGTCTAAATTTTTTTGCTCCGGCGACCCTTTTTCCAGATGAGGGGGAAAAAAATACTCTATTTCCACCAAGAAAACTTTGCCTCGTTTCCAAACTGAAGAATTAATTAATGATAACTAATAGAAAATTAAATAAATAATCTTCTGAAATTCCCTGAACCACTGTTCCGAAACATCGTAACATAATAAAATTAAAGGCCTGATTCGGCCGGCCTTATCAATATTGTTTTGAAAATAAAGGCAAAGATGTCGATTGCTTGCGATAGTTGCCAAGATTCTACATTTGTGATAATTGATTTATACAACTTTGATGTAATTTGCTAATTCTTTATGTAATATTTTTGGTACTAACAGTATTTTAAATACCATGCGAACTCTTAGGGCTGCATCTTAAATTTCCAAAGTTATTTGGCACCAACAATCAGAAACCGTTCCCATTTCACTGAGAAAATATCAATTGTTGCAGAACGTCTTTTCAATGCATTTCTTGTAAGAACCCGACATTCCCCGTCTTGCTCAACCAAAATATTTTAGCTTACCCAAAAATTCACGCTCGCAACAGATCATAAACATCCAGCTTTGTAATAATAGAAGACTTGGAATTTGAGATATTTTGTTTACCAATGCAACAAAATGTGACCTTCTCTCCGAAAGACGGATTCTTATACAATCGCCAACTTCAAAGAAATCGGGTGAGAAAGAAAAGAGGGGAAAAAAATGAAAGAAGCAAATTTTTAAGGTGGGGTTTTTCTGAAAGCTTATAGAGGAAGTAAATATTCCAAGGAGCGGCCAAAGGCTAGGCTCTTTTTTTTCCCTTTCTTCCTCACGATTCGGCCGCAGAAACCTTTTCCTTCATAATATAAATAAATAAATTTACGCTATACAGGGGTTTTTTTGGGCGGAGAAGATGTTTTCGCAAAAAAGGATGGATGCGAATAGCAGCGGTTAGACAGAAAGGAGGATGGAATTATGTATTATGCTCTATAGTTAGCAAATTAATAGTGGGTGTAACCTACAATACATATAATCGACAAAAAATTTTAAAATACTTAATTTATTTTACTAACACCTATATTTATTTTTATTGTTGGCTTTTATATCTAGGTTTTGCTGTTTCACTCATGAATGTATTTATATTTGAAAAAAAAAATACATTACGCACCTTGTATAAAAATATAAAATTGTGTATACAAAATAAACAAAAATATTGCCGAAATAGGGTGTGATAATTGCTGTGAATATGCAATACTACGTCAAAAACAATTACGGGATAAATCACGGCTTAAATAACTACAGATTACTTATCTCAACATTCATAGTTCAATTCTTCATGAGTTGCTTTTATTTATCTTCACTATTGCTGTAACATATTATACGATCAGAAATTCATTTGTTCATATTTATTAATTAAATGTTTTTTAAAAAAAATTTAGCAGCTAGTTGAGCTAACTTTATTAGCAAATGATTATTGCATATGGCTTTGCATGAGATCAACAGAAAACATATTGTCTCAATTAACTGTCTATTTAAAAGGAAATTTTAGTTCGGAAAAAATTTTAGGAAAACATTAAAGCCACAATACTCAACATTTAATATTTAGATTACGTTTATATGAAATTTCAAGTCTTTTTAAAACAGGATTCTGGTGGTGAAACAGGAGATACCTCCTTTCTCAAGACATTAGAAGATAAGATCTGTGGTTCTTTTCGACCACCCAGGGGTTTGCCTATCTTGTCTTTTCTCATTACCTTAAAACCCCATTTATGGGAAGATAAACAGGCCAAGAGTGTAAAACTTCCTTCATGGTGATTAGAGAGTAAGTAGATTAGTTGCTCGCGAGGAGTGAAAGCCTTGTGTAAGGCCCGGTGCACACTACCGATTCGTGTTGTTGAAGCTATAAAAATAACAATAGTAACCCCCATTCCGTGTGTCTTCACAGGGGGCATGTAGGTTACTATTGTTATTTTTATAGCTTCAACGACACAAATCGGCTAGTGTGCGCCGGGCCTAATGTGTCTATTTTTGCATAGTTTGTTACCAATAGAGAAATATAAAAAGACTAAAAGCATCAAGTACCCGGACTGGATCCCGTACAAGTTGTATTGGTATTACAACTGATAATGAAAATGAGAGAAATAAATTGATAAAAATTTCACGTATGTTTTGACAATAAGAAAACAAAACCATTAAAGAACAAATGTTGCTTAAAAATCTCTTATGTCTCAAAATTTAACTTTTCAATCGACTATTGCACGCATCGAAATGGAGTATCAATTTTACAACTTAAATGTAAATGACATGAGGGAAAAGAAAGCAATATTTTAATATTCAAACAATATTGGTTATGCGTGTTTTCTAAAACTGTAAAATTCGATATTTAAAAATCCTACAAATTTTAACCTAATTGTCACGGTGTTAATGACGTGCGGGAAATCCACTGTGAACGTCGGTCACAACACAGGTCAGTTTGTGTAGGGGGGAAAGTGTGAGAAAATCCTTAATGAAGCATGATGGTTTACTTATCACTCACTGATTTGTCAGATCTCTTATCTCTAAGAAGCACTCAACAACATATGCAAAGGAGTGTCCACATGAGTTGATTTAAGCAACTGTATGCTTATATGCATTAAATCCAACGAGGGGTTACAGAAGCGGTCTGAGGTAGTTTTACCAACCGGGCAAGGCAACAATATGGCGCACCCCCATATCCAATATTTTAAATTTTATAATACCCGTATTCTAAATATTAAACAAAATTTTACTTAGAAATATGCATGTTTTACTTGTAAATATGACTTGATATAATACTATGGAGAGAATTTTTAAACTTCAGATATATTTAAGATTATATAGATGTCATTGAAGAGAGAGAGCAAAAATAATATATCCAATAAATTTATTTTAAAATATATGACTTTATTTCTGAAGTTTATTATACCATTTTTTTCTTCACACTCCCGTTTTGGTGCCACGGGCAGTTGCCCGGTTTGCCCGGACCTCGGGCAGCCCCTATGGGGTTAATTATGCGAATCAATCACATTAGTCAGAAGTTTCCTAAAGGAAAACAGCATTCCCAGAAATAAAATTTTTGGGATAGAACTTTCTTTTGAAAGTATAAACTATTACAACTAAATACTTAATAATGAATCTCCTGTGTCAAGTATTTCAATATGATCTAAATACTTCTAATTATGCAATAGACTTGAGTAAAAGTAAAAGTTTTGCTTTAACAGCATATACTGATGCCAGCTGGGCAGCTGATAAAATGGATCGTAAATCTATCAGTGGTTATGTAATATTTTTAGAAGATGTTCCTGTTACATGGTCTACTACGAAACAAAAATGTACAGGTTTATCGAATATGGAAGCTGAATATATAGCTTTGTTAGAAGCTGTGAAGGAAATTGTTTGGTTAAATATAAGACAAAATGGTTGTGTATTTTTAGAATTGCCTATAATGAAATCCGAAATATTTTCTGATAAGCAAAGTGCTATATGTTATTTGAAGAAGAATGATTATTTACTTATCACGATTATTTATAAGTAACTAAGAATGCTTCTGCAACCTGCCCGGAAGATCGCCTTAATATGTATTAATTCATGTGTATATTTATCTGCTCACATGTCTTCTTTTGCAAGCATGTGGGTGTAAGTTTTTACTGTTAAACACATAGGGTTGGAGAAGCTAGAACGGCAACGCCGTTTCGTTTAGAGTTCGAGTCAGAGGCAGCCCGAGGCACGGGCAACTGCCCAGTGGCGACCCGTCAGCTCAGAAACAAGCAGTGCTGCAACAGTTGTATAAACCTAAGTTGTAGTTAATGCTGATTATTAATTATTAATTAATTAATAATCAGCTAATTAATTTTATGCTGATTATTTTGGTATGTAATGATGATAGTCTAAAAATTGATAGTTTTTGAGTTATAAGCATTTTGCAAAAACTGGGGATTTTTTTTCATGTTTTTTGGCTATAACTAAAATTCCAACAAAAATCAGATTCGTAATAAGCACCCGAAAAAACATAAAGATGCCAAAAACTACAACTCCTCCAGAATCGGATTTAAAAAAAAAAACTACTTTATGGACTCATGGTACTGTTAGAGCGACATGGTATCATGGACCTGGTCTAGTATTTGGACCAGGGGGACATGAAACAACAACAACAACTTAACTACTGAAAAAAATCGAAAAAAAGCCGAATGAGGAAGTCGCCCCAATCGTGAGGTGGGGAAAATGCAGCTCAAATGAATGCAATTTTAAACAGAGAAAGGGTTTTTTTTTTTTTTTTCTCCCGCTTCGCGTTGATCATTGCTTTAATTTCGGATCCTGAGGAGAGGCAACACTTTCTGCAGGTCTGGTCTGTCTCTCTCTTAATTCTTGATTGTTTTCCCGTCTTCCTTTTACATTTTTTATTACTTTTTTGCCATTTTCGTTGATCACTGAATTCTCAAAATGGGAAAGTAAGCCAATTAGAACAGAAACAAAAATACAATCTTTTAAAATAATTTCAGGGGGACTGCAGCTCTTATGGCGAGCCACCACTGCAACTGCCCATGGCACCAAAGTCAGTGTGGAGCTGAAACGGGAGTGTGAAGGGGAAAAAGAAATATTTTAATAGACTTGAGAAATAAAGTCTTACATTTTAAAAATTTGTTGAATATATTATTTTAGTTTCAATAAGTACGGTATATAATCTTAAACCTTTGTACTGGGAAAATTAATTAGATACATAATTATTCACTGACCACTAGGGCACATTTTAATGCCTAGAGAACTAAAAAATATGATCAAATTAGTACAGATTAGACCACTAAGGAGGGATTTTTTTTTTAAACTATCGAGGTCAAGAAACGCCTCACCTGAGACCTTTTAGGCACCACAGTCTAGAATGGTGCCTAAAAGGCGACTGCCAAGTGCCTAAATATAGTCGAAGTTTAAAAATTCTCACCATAATATTATTAAGTAATATATGCAGATAAAACAAGCATATTTCTAAGTAAAAGTTTATTTGATATTTAGAATACAGACATTATAGAATTTAAAAAAAAAATATTTTGGTTAAGGGAGAGGCGCCATATTGTTGCCTTGCCTGGTTGGTAAAGTTACCATGGGCCCGCTTCTGTGCGGAGTTAAAAGTCTTCACAAGTATCTCCATATCAGAATTTGTAATAGAGGAATTTAATTTGTGAGTTACATAACCGAAAATGTTTAGTTTATTTATAAAAACGCCCCGTTTTGAAGCAACACGAGAGCTATTTGGGGAAAGACTCGCAATTTTGAACCTCGGTCAGATGACGAGGACCACACCTGAGCTGGTATCCCCTCTCTTAAACCTTCCGCACCACACCAACGGAAAGACGTTTGGCTCCCCTGCGTATGATTTAGCGTGCAACAGGCCCAATACACGATGAATCTCCAGTGAAATCGGGTTTCGAACTTGGAGCCATCTGGCCTCAAAGCCGAGGCCTTACCACTAGGCCATCGCGGCCTCCAACCGAAATTGTATTGTTCTAAATATAACATGCATTGAAATATATGGCAGCAAAATGTATTAGATAAGTTACATAACCGAAAATGTATTGATCAATTTAAAATGTGCGAAACGGTGCTCTTTACGTTTATTTTGAATCAGAAATATTAAAATTTTGAATTTGAAATTTATAAATTTAAACTACTTTGGGGGATTAGGAAAATTTAATGAGAAGCTGGAAAACTAAACATGAAAACAGGGTGAGTTTGAACGCAAAAAGTTCTTTTAAAGCTTTGCACTTCTTGACGCAGCGCGTGTTGGGGTAAGGGTACCGTGGGAAATGTCTTCTCAAAGAAGAAACGAAGCGTAATGGTCTATTCATCAATTATGATTTATTAGCTCTTTTATCACATGAGTAATGTCTCAAAAAGACAGATAAGCTTTCACATGAATTGATGTAATGAGCCATATACTGACACGCTGATACGTTTCTTTAGTTGTTTAGGGCACTGATTGCGAACGTTTTTGAGAAGTGTCTCAAATTTGGTTCATTATTCTTTTTAATACTAGCCCATGGGGCCACTAATTCTGTGGCGTCACTTGGAAGGTGTGTGAGTGGTAAAATGGATAGCAATAATTTTAAAATACCGAAAATTTATTAACAGAAAAACTGGACAGTTGCCTCCCTCCCCTTTTTTTTGTTCTCACTTTTAAAATCCTCTAAAAAATTTGTTTCTTTTTCGTTCAACAACTTTTACTTACGAATATACGCGCCTAGTTTATGGCCGACTGACATACACAGGTGCAGTGATACGATGGAAAATAAGTTAGGCAACGTCCACTTGAATATATATAAAAGAAGCAAAACATATAAATTACTTCTCTGAATTTCTGCATAGATTATTGGGTTATCGATTATATGGTCCTTAATGTTTATAATTGTTTATTCTAATTCTATTAAATTATTATTATTTTGAATTAACTCTATCATTTTACGATTTATACTCTCTTTCTCTCTCTCTCTCTGTATATATATATATATATATATATATATAAGATTATATATATATAATCTTGAAAGATTTTTTGGATTCATTCCCCTATTTTTTCGTTTTTCCAAAAATTGGCTTTCGCAGAGGGTTGGCGCCACAAAATCTAGATTTAATGCGATACATGTAAGTTCCCAAGGCTGATAGGCATTTGATTGTTGGAATTCCAATTCTAGGTTGTCAATTTCCAAAACAAGATATTTTTATTGATTTTAATTTAATCTCTATACATGCAAGTTTTTAAGTAAAACATATAATAACAAACTGAGATACCAAAACATTTAAATTGCGAACCAACATCAAAAGATTTGGTTTTATCATAAAAAATTAAAATCGAGTATAGAAATTTTAAATTTAAAACTAATGTTAAACAAAAATTTATAAAACATTGTTGAGAGAATCTTAATATTCTTGTACAAATATTTCAAGAGCTGTTGACTTGTGCATTAGTCAGTCAACTGCGAAAAAAATTGGACCATTTTGATCTGTAAACAAATTTTTAAAACATGGAAAAAAATTCTTTGAATAATATTCTGAAATTTAAGCAATACTTTATTTTAATTTGAAAATGAATCAAATGTAGACACAAAATTAGATTACATTGAAAAATACTATATCGGGGTCCCCAAACGTTGTGGGCCTACTTTGCCTATTTAGTAATCCAGCCCTGCTTTGAACCACGCTAAATTTTTATTTCAAAATTACACTACTTATGAAATAACGTAATATTTACACCTGCAAAACTACTTAATCGAATTTCTTGAAATCGTTTGAAATACCCATTAGAACTTCTTCGTTGGCGCTTTTGTCCGTGAATAGACTTGTAGGGGCATTAAAGTGGACGGATCTTATTAAATCGATTCCAATGCAAAGAAGTGCAACGACAAGAGATGGTAAGGTCTACAGAACAAGCAAAAAAAAAAAAATCTATCGTTCAATATATTTAATGTAACTCGTGTAAATTTCAAAAACATCATTTTATATGGCTTTTTCGAATTAGTGAAAAGTTTGTAAATATTTGGTGGTTATTTCTTCTGCATGTGCGCCCCCTGACGGTTGCGCCCTAGGCTATGGCCTAAGTTGTCCCTATGGGAAATCTGTCCCTGTTCCCATTGCACCCAGAAGGGAAAGCCCTCTCACAGTTATGCTGTATACAGAATTGAGCTTCTTGAGGGCCACGCGCCATTTGTGCAGGGTCTGTCATTTTCAGTTTTGCAGGTTGTTTTTTTGAGCCCTACGAGTGGAATTTTATTTATTTCTCACGAATAAAAATTTGTAAAAAATTTATAATAAAAGTATTTTAATCAATAAAAACTATTCTCGTGAAGTTTCTGAGTTCATAAAAACATTTACACACTTACATAATAGTTTAATTTCGGAGCCGGAGTCAAATTGTCCCCCGGTTTCTTTTCATGTGTCAACGCAGTGACTTTTCCATTCTAAGGATAAGAAATCCTAAACTGTATTAACAGATAAATCATATAGCAAAATAAATGTTGAAAATAATAATTAAATAAGAGTATATTTTTATGATATTCCCATTCACAATATTTCGATGCCCGTAGTAAAAGCGCACGCACAATTTGTTCCTCCGACACGCTACAAAGTTATAGTTTTCAATTTGACAAACCAGAGCCCGTAAATAACCTTGTATATCGCAATCGAATAAAAAGGAATAAATAAACAAAACAACAGCGAAGAATAGAGCAAGCAGGAGGGAAGGAGAAAAAAAGGAGAGAGAAGAAAGCAGAGCCCATCAAGGCTCCAGTGGACCTCCGAGTCGAAGTGGCGGGTCATCGGTTCAAGATGATAAGTTTTTTTCGTGTCTAACCTTTGGCGTTGAAAGCTCGCCAACGTGATTACCCCTCATAAGAATCTTATTCAAGTGTGATATTTTCCTCATATAAATAAATAGCCTCCGAGAATGAGAAGCGATGAAATGGGATTTTAAGTGCTTCGGTTTTCTGATCCAGATTGGACCTATCTCACGACAGCGATAAATAACATTCTTCGAATTCGTGGGATGGAAGCAATTTGTTGCGATTTTTTTCGCGATCGTCTTGTTTTCGAGTAATTTCCTCTCGGAAATGGGAATAGGTTTTTAAATCGAATAATTCTGAAGACTCAGGTTGTTTCTTTGTTTCACTAAGTGGAGGATCTAGGCTGCAGGAAAAATAAATAAATAAATAAAACTGGAGGTAGCAATATCGGCGATATAAGGAATCGTATTTCATATTGATCCTATGTGTGACAATTTTGAATATAAACTTTTCGTTTCAGTGTAAAATTAATGTTACGTTCCTTTGTATATTTATAGTTTAGCTAGATTAACATCCCTTCTGGAACTTTTGGACCGTGGTCGGATGACGAGGACGACACCTGAGGCAGCAAATCTCTCTCTAAAACTCCCACATTACACCAGAGGGAAGATATTCGACCTATACGTATTTGACATGTACCAGACCTATTATATGTGAATTGAGAATCATCGGCGGCATGGTTGAAAGCCTTTGATGATTCGCACTCCGATGATTTGTGACTTAAGTTCTTCAAACAAACAAACAAAAAAAAATGAATTGGTTGAAATTGAAATTGAATGGAGGAATTTTCAGATTATAATGCACCAGCATGAAGTCAGGACTGGAGAGACGCGGGACAGATGTTCGATTCAGTCAAAGATTCGCAATGTAGGAGGGCCTGGTTCCCAATAAATCCGTCCTATCACTGGTGGGATGCGTCATTCATTCATTCATTCAATGCACAGGAGAGCCGACTCTCTCCGGGAATAGCACATTCTAGAAGACATATAGATATGGTGGAACAAACAAACAACAAACATTGAAAGAAAATTAATATTTTAAAAATTTAAATGTTGCCAATTAAAAGAACAAGAGAAAAATAAAATAAAAATGTGATGCCCTGGGAAAAATTTAAAAAATAATAAGTAAAAAAATACATGCATAGTATATAGAGTATATAGAGAGAAGTAATAGATAGCAAATATAGAAGTTACAGATAACAAATATAAACCAGCGGGAGTGGTCTCCCCTAAACTTTCTCATATACTTCCCCCAAAAGGTGCTGTTTCCCCTCCCCCGCGTGGATAAAAAAATTCGAACCTACTGTAACCCAGAATACAATGACCATTAGAAGGTTTTTCATTGTAGATTATAGTGATTGTAAAATATTTAGGTAAAGAATCAAATTCAAAGAGATGCGTACTGATTAAATGAGTACCGATTTCCACTCTTGCTGGCTCAAGGACAAAGTGACGTAATCTTTTCGCGTGCACAGAGATTGCTACCAGTACGCATGCGCATGGAGAATCGGATTTTAAAAAATTGAATATGCAATTTGAACGCCTTTTTTTAAACCGATTGGAACGAAATTTGGGCACAGATCTATAATTAATGTTAGCAACCGCCACACCAATTTTTATTTATCTAAGCCAAAGGGTTTAGGAGATATAATTTTTATAAGTATGCGATTATACAGTCCGACAGACCATCAACCCTTCGACGGATTTGGTCCAAACTTTGATACAGACCTACATTCCTGATGATAAAACTGTGTACCAAATTTTATCCATCTAGATATTCAAGTTTTTGATTGTGAAGTCAATTGTGATTGACAAAGAAACATATAAAATTCATGAATTCCCAAAAACTGATATTTTGCAAAACAATTTGCGTATGTTCTCAATTTTTACGCGCGCTGAGGTACCACAACTTTATTTAACGTTTTTGAGAACGAAATCTTACTACAGATATCACGAAAGATATCACCATACTTTCAATCTGGAGAATGCCAGAACGAAGTTTCCACAGTTTCGGCTCAGGGAGTGGGTTGCCATAATTTCCAAAGCGCGTGTTTGCGACTCGTTACAATTTCCTTTGTAGACCGCCAGGGTCAAACGCCAACCATACTAACTTGAGTAAAATAAGCGAAACGCTTGCCAACACACAGTAACAATGTGCATTTTGAACCAAATATGAAATTTGAACATCTGTTTGACAGATTTGGCCTTAAATTTTATACGGACCTACATTCATGACGATAAAACTGTGTACCAAATTTTATCCATCTAGCTATTCAAGTTTTTGAGTTACGGTATTCGCATGATCGCGGACATACAGACAGACAGACTTCTCGTGGACGGATTTTGTCCAAAATTTGATAGAAACCCACAAATTATGTGTCAAGATCACAAACCAAATTTCATCCCCGTAGCTCTAACAGTTTTCGAGTTATCGTGTTCACATATAGACAGACATAATTCTAAAATTGTGTTTTTCGGACTCAGGGAGGTCTAAAAAGTGGAGATTCGTCAAAATCTCGAGTTCGAATTTTTTGACGATTACAATATTTTCTCTTTGTGTACCTCGTATACGAGAAGGTAAAAAGAGATTTGAGAGAGAGGTGGGATGGGTCAGAAGTTTGAAGAGTGGGCTGCTGACTCAAGTGTCGTCTCGTCACCTAGTTATGGTTGAATACTACGAGTTGCGTCTAAAATTGGCCTTCGTATAGTCTCAAAATAGGAAAATTGTAAGAAACAAACTGACCAACGTTCAAAATTTTTTGCTCTTCGGTTTTCTAAGGTGATATTTTATTAGAAACAGCGAATAACTGGTATAAAACAGGAACCAATGTTTACCTAACAAGTTATGTAAGAATAATGACCAGTTTTCATTAAAACATTTCCTTTTAAACATCTTTATATACAGTAGAACCCCGCTAATCCGAACTAATTGGGACCGGTGCCTGTTCGGATTACAAAAAATTCGGATTACCCGAAATTCCGATAAAAATAGGAAAGAAAAAGATGTGTGCTAAAAAAAAATGTAAGTTATAAGTACTCAGTACTACTATCTCTTGAATTCTTTTGTTCAAAAGCAATAGAAAGAGGATATGTCTCCCCTTTTCATTAGAATAATGGATGCGCTCCTGTATGAAATGACCTTATCTTACGGCGAACTCAAGAAGAGATTCATTCCTTGAAACTAGTGAGCAGTGACAGCGGAGGCTAAAGAATAGATTTTTTCTTTCTTCCTCCACGTGCAATCTCTACCGGTTCAACCCCTAATTTTCCGAGAAATGAATAATCAACTTCCTGCCAGCTCATTCTCGTACGAACACGCTTCATCCTGACACGTCATTTTCTTCTGTAAAATCGAAATCACTTGTTTTGTGTGGATCGCGATTTTGTGTAGATCACCTTTTTGGTTCTTATGTATATTTGAATCCTTTCAGGTAATCTTTTCAATTGCATATAATTTTCGAAAATAAAATCGGTTCGGATTAACCGGAATTTCGGATTAGCGGGGTTCAGATTAGCGAAGTTCTACTGTATTTCAAAAATTATAGATGAAATTTTTAGGATTAAAATCAGAAATAGTATATTTTTGATTTGAAATATTATTTTTTAATGAAAAAAAGTATAAATATGAGTTACTAAGTATCCGCACGAACCTAATGGTAAGTGATTTTTCCTTTGATAAACTTGATGTTCAACAAAAGGTCGAAAATATTTTAACATTTTCTCAGCTGCTCTGATATTCTATAGTAGTGGCATTATAACTCTTGGACGTTTCGTATTTATTTCAAGGCAACTTGTCGTACTTCAGTGACCAGGAATCATACCAACCGTAACTGTAGCAAGCCATTCGGTCATGATTTTGGGACCAGATTTATCTTCGTCGCCAGAAGATTAGTTGGTGTAAAGGTGCATTTTTATGTCGAGCAGGAGAATTTCGGAAACTTTTTATTTCAAAACATAATATTTGTTCGGCGGACAATTTTATTGGGATCGTTTAAAGTCTTCAAAATCGTTTTAGTCAAACTCTATAGAATTCCTAGTAATTAGAAGTCCGTTCAAATAAATCTGCAAATGTAAAAGCTGATAAATTCTTTAGAAAAAAAAAATAACCGATTTTGTTTTATTTATTTTTGTAAAAAACTCGTTACTGATGCCGATAATTTTCATCTTCTAGACTTTATTTTGTATCATAGTTTTCAGAGAGGACGAAAGACATTTCTCTACTCTGATCACAGACCTCAAAAGTGACAGTTATTTATTTATTAATTATTATTAGTAGTTTAAAAGTTATAATATTTAATAAATTTAGAGTAATTTATTTATTTTAATAAATGAAAATAAATCACTCATTGTTGCGTATTCACCTGAAAAAGGAGTCCTAAATGGAAACAGCTCTCAAATCCTGATTAACGATTGTAGCTGCATCAGCTTTTCAGCAGTACTTTGCAGTTGTGAGAAAAAAAAAGTTCTGCCATCAGCAAGATTTTTTATCGCGATTTCAATCATCGGTTATTCCATCAATTATTGATCTTTTGATTTAGAATAATAATTAAAAAGTCAAACACCTACCACTGGCGCGAATAGTTAAAAAGAAAATGCTAATCTTTTGTTATCGATGAAAGATATAGGTGAAAATAGTACCAAGTAAATAAAAAAATATCAAATACTGAATAAATAATTATAAGAATAAAATAAGAAATAACTATTAAAAAAAACTATTAAGGGAACATAAGGTGTAAATATTACTTCTGTTTTTAGCAAATTATATGCAGATGATCGCTATTTGATTTTAGTGTGCAATTTTGATGAGAAAAGCACATAGCGAAATAAATAAAAAACAAAAATTTCGATCCGTCGAGCCGGAGTCGAACCAGCGACCTATGGATGTCTGCTAGTTTTAGTAGTTTGCTTCCATTTGGGTGGGGCATTTGGTAATCAATCCAATAAAAATTATTTCGATATTCCATAATATTTATAATATTGAATTATATATTAAAGATTCAAAAGTAGAAAATAATTAAAATAAAAAATGTACTTTTTAATACACTAATAAAAGTATGTTTTAAAAAGTGCTTTTAAACATAGTGTATTAAATTTATTATGGTATTTTATTTTTAAATTTAAAAGAATCAATAATGACATTTAAAATATATAATCAGAAATAAAAACTTCCGGTGATGATATAGCCTCTCTTTATCCCGTTTTACCCAGCTTAAATGCTACAGATCGTTTTTATGAAAACATTCCAAAAACGAAGTTAAAAAAAAAAAAAAGCACATCCGTCGAGCCGGAGTCGAACCAGCGACCTATGGATATCTGCTTCGTATCACCTACAGTCCACCGCTCTGCCAACTGAGCTATCGACGGCTGTGAGGTTAGGGTTTAAAACCGAAGTAATCGAAGTATTGGGGTCAGCGGAGTAAAGGAAGTTTCCATTTATACTTTTTCCTTTCAGAATTTGTATTTACTAGATAAGGAAAAGAGAGAATTTTTTTCCCCGAAAATCTGAAATAATAAAGGTTAGGCAAAATTTCAGAGAAAAGTTTCCTTCAACTATCATTTTCACTTAGGCGATGGCAAATTATTATCTTTATAAAAGACACAAGTAAAGTAGAATTTTTGATGTACAAAGCGCTATCAGCTCTGTCTATAAGTGTTGGTTTATCAGATTATTACTAGAATTTAATTTTATTTACGTATTTAATTTCACCTAAAAATATCATTTTATATTAAGATTTTTTTTTCTTTGCCTGTTACAATTGATTTTATGGGGCAGCATACCTATGGGAGGGATTACAGATGTCCCGAACGATAGTTTTCATTTTCGCTGGCACAACAAAAAAGTACAGGGTTTGTTTAACTTTTCAGAGAAAAATATGTCAAAGGGATAGGGAATAATTCTTCTTTCATTGTATGGAAAACACATCACTAACTCGAAGGAATAAATAATCCTTTTCAAACTTTAAAAAAGGAAGCAAATTTTAATTAAAAATCAGAACAATCATATATATGAGAATTTGTTAGTATTACTTATTTCTAATAAACTAAAATAAAACATAAAATTAACAAATAACACAAATTAAAAAAAAAGAAGAAACGAAAACTTTTTCTTTCCTTTTTACCATCTAGATAAATATAAATAAGAAGCGGATGCGAGAGAGAAAGAAAACAGAAACAGAATCTAACGGGAACTTTAGAATTATTATACCAATTTGAGATTTCTAAACGCTTTAAAATACGATTGCCATTACCAACGCCAACGATACGCCATTACCAACAATTATTTTCGCGTAACCCTAACAGGTCACAGGCGTACCCCCAGGGGTACGCGTACCACATGTTGGAAACTCTTAACTATTCAAATAGAAAAAAATTTCAGTGTAATCCTTGTACTTGTTTCATGGACATGAGTTTTGTAAAATTAGGTTCAAATGAAGGTTGATAGGATGTCATGCATGGAGCTGCCTCAAGCTTATAGCGATATTTGTTATTAATATACGCATAAGCAAGTAAGTTCTTTTTACAAGCTTTGTGCTCGTGGAAGGCATTAAATATTTTATTGTTTTAATACTGAGTTCGTGGTACAGTACAACCCCGATTAACCGAACTAAAGGGAGGGGAGGGAGATAAGAATTTTCTATTAAGTATGTGACTACCCTAAATTCCTCGTTTTACAGAAAATTTTCGAAATTTGTTTTATTTGTTTATTTTGTAGTCCATACATTTAGGTATCTAAAAATGCTTTATTTTTGTTTCTGCCATAATTACAAATAAAGTTATAGCATAAATAATAACCGGAAGTGACAATTCTGATACCGGAAGTGGCAATTAAAAGAGCCTTAAAAATACAAACAATTAGTTTGAACAACTATATTTAAATTCTCAAGCGATATATTGTCTAAAAACATAGATTTAAGCTTCCATTTCTTATTTTTATTGTTTTATTGGCTTTTGGCGACGCTTTTTTAAAAAAATACAACACAACAGTAATTACAACAATAAAAATTACTTTTTGGCGCTCAAATTGCTGTTTTATAATTTAATTCCATTTATTTTGAACTGTTACCTGTTCTCATGTGTTTTGAAATGTAAATTTATCCATAGATGCTTAAAAATTACATGAAAATTGACAAAAAGCTAATTCAGATATCGAGACGCCACTAACTATCTACTATACAAAATTATTCAGAAAAAATCTGAAAAGCTGAAAGAACACAAAAGTCGTTTAAAATCAAGTAAAAGAGGGTTTGACTTGTAAATATGGCGAGTTTTAAGATTCTAAGATGTGTACAAAATTTTTTGTACTCTATGAAAATCTTTAAAAGCGTTTTCTGAGAAATTGGAATTTTCGATATTTTTCTACGCGGCAAACATAATTTTGGAAAATGTTTTTAAGATATTAAAATGAAATTTGGCCAAAATGTTTTATTTGTTTCTAGCTATGTTATGAACTAGAATCTAAGCTCTCTGCCTATATTTATTTATTTTATTGACTTTTTAGTGAGAAAAATCGATGATTTTTTTTAAAAAATTCGAGTTTGTTCGCAAAGTTTGGAATATCTCCAACACCTTTCGAGGTATTAAAAATATCCTAGTTCATAACACAGATAAGCATGTTAGCTATATAATGTGCAAATATTGATGAAATATATTCAATACAACTTCTTATAGGAGGTTTGGCGTAAGTGCAAATTTTCACTAAAATTTTGCTAAAAATTGCCTATAATTTGAAAGTGAATGAAATTTCCAATGAAATTGCATTGTAATTCTCAGTTTTATAACTCATTTTAATTAAAAACATGAATGTTTCATTAAAAATTTAAAAATTTGAAAAAAAGTGCTCCGAAGGTAGTCGCATACCTTAAGCCATGAACATCTATTACTATTTTGTATCTAATTACAGCATGCAATTCTGAAATTTTGTGAGTATAAAACGAATTCAAAACTCTGTACGTAGGCTACACTTATGTTCTTTATTAGAGTTTACCCTCCGCCGGGCGCAGTGCGCCTGACAGGCACAATTAAATGCCGTATCGCATTGATAAAATTAATGATAAAAAATCAAAATAGAAAATAAGGAGCTTTAATTAGAGGAGGTAGTAATTTTATGCGCTTAACAAAATTTTACTTTAACAAGCAACACAAAACAGGAAAAATCGTAACTTCATTAGATAACACTTTTTTTATGATTTGCGACATGGCATAAACAATATCGTTATTATATTTTTTAATACCCATTAATTTTAATTTTAACATTCTAAAATTAATAACTAACCTTCTTCGGAAGGCTTAAAAGAAAAGAAAAAAAGTGGGGATATAGTTGCAAAAGAGACTCGTCTTCAAAATTATTTCCGTGCTTTACGTGTTTTTTGATTTGCTATTTCAGAGGCATTTCGGATAACCTGGGTTTCGATTAACCCGAGTTCGGTTAACCAGGGTTTTACTCTACTCTTCTTTCACTGGTAGCCGCGGTGGCCTAGTGGTAAGATCTGGGCTTTGCGGCCGGAAGGTGCGAGACCCGATTCCACTGAAGATCCACCGTGTATGGGGCCTGTTGCGCGCTGAATCATACGTAGTGGCCAAACGTCCTCCCGTTGGTGTGGTGCAACACAGCCCACCTTACTGGGTTTAAGGCATTAAAATCGGAATGGAATTGAACCGAGCAGCAGGAGGACGCAATCCCCACTCGCATTTATTGAAAATTTTCCTTCTCATATATACATATTACACCCCGCAACATGGGTGGAAATTAAATACATATGAACATATGTAAAAGTCTCACATTACAAGGGCTCACCCGGTCAAGGAGACAATACAAATAACAGCATATGGAGTGAAACTTATTTACTAATAAAAATTTACCGTGGCCGGGAAGAAACAGACAATATAATCCCCATTTTAATTATCAATGGAATTCCACCCATAAAATACAATGTGTGAGATGCAGCGCAAATACAAAAAAAAGGCAACCCAAGACCACAGACCCAGACAAATTATATCGAATCAAAAATCGAACAACACACACACAAACTCTACACGCAAGATGAATTGGCAATCAATTTTTCCTCCCCCTTTTTCTTTAAAAAATATAAAAACTAATCAATTCTCACCCACACAACTAATCAGTTAAAACCCCCCAAAAATGTCAACACTCCACCACCAAGCATGCACCGGGTATATTGATTAAAACCGTGTAATAAAAACCAACGGGAATAAACTCCCAGTGCGGGAAACACGCCAGTTCAAAGATACCCAGTTCGTCATGTGCAATTCAGAGCAACCAGGCCCACACCTCCAACACAAGTTGGTGTGGTGCGGGGTTTTGGAGACCAGCTCAGGTGTCGTCCTCGTCATCTGACCGCGGTTTAAAGTTACAAGATCCATCCCAAAATAGCCCTAGTGTTGCTTCAAAAAGGGAAGCTAATATGTAACTAAACTCTTTCACTGATACCCAGCAGGTTTTCGGGTTGCGTTCTTTTCTCACGAACTTGTGAATGTTGAGAAACAAAATTCTATAACTTCATTTTCATTTCCTTGTGTTTTGTGTTTCCGCCATTACTAACAATAGTTTCGCGTACCTTTAACTGGTCCGCCGCGTACCTCCAGGGGTAAGTTGGGAACTTCTGTACTAAACCAATCCATTAAACCCGAAACATAAGAGGAAATCAAACATCGTTTAAAGAGCCACCGTGAAAACCATTCCCAAGAGCAAATCCAGGCTACCTCGGAACAAACCTCCCCTAAAATTACATTAAAAAGAAATTTATCTTTCGCTCCATTGTAAACGGTGCCTTTAGAGCACGCGCTTCGGGCCATGTCAGGGAAGGCACACACACACAAAAAAAAGTAGGGTGGTCGCCGAACAGAATAGGGTGGAGAAAAGGGGGTAGCGAGAGTGAGAACAACTTAACAATGGTCCTGGGAAATCAGAAGCAACTTAATCGGGCAATTTGTCGATTTCAGCGGAGTTCCCACGATTTGGGAAACGCGTTTCTTCATTCTTTTCAGTGGCTACCTGTTGTTGTTCGCAGCGACAATTGTTTTTGACTTTTTCTAATCGTGGGATTTTGGTGTTTTATGTCTTTTCTTCCCTCGGAAGAGAATTTACTCGCCACAGGGCATTCGTTTAAAGGGAGGTGGGAAGTCAAAGAAAACGGGTTCTTTTTATCCGATGTTAACCTTTTGCTTACAGGCGGTGCAAATATTTTTTTCCTCTGCGTACGGCTAGTACAGATGCTGTACCGGTAAGCATTAAGTTCCATTTACCCAAAGGAATTAGTCTTTTTCTCCTTTAATAGATGGTTTTATAATCCGAGATAGTAATATCGATCGGCCAGCAATTATCCTAGTGTAAGGGGTATCTAAATCTAACCATCACATGAGGAATGAGGCTATAGGATAGGATAGTAAAACTCTTGTATCCTTCTTTAACCCTGTTCAGGACTGATTTTTAAAAAACTTGTATTGATTTGTATCAGTGGCGGCGAGTAGGGGGGGGGAGGGCAGTCGTCCCCCGACTTTATTAGTAAAAAATTAAATTTTTATTTCATTTTAG
This sequence comes from Araneus ventricosus, assembly GCA_013235015.1. Taxonomy (NCBI): domain Eukaryota; kingdom Metazoa; phylum Arthropoda; class Arachnida; order Araneae; family Araneidae; genus Araneus; species Araneus ventricosus. Next base: position 51,008 of record BGPR01007230.1, on the reverse strand, counting down.
CTGCCTGAAACTAGGAATTACAAAAAAGCAATTGTGTTCGGGAAAACTAACTAATTTTTTAACTAAATTTTAAAATTTTGTTGTCTACCCCTATACTTCCGGGTCTTTCAGATGTGTATAAATTTTTTGCCCCCTCACTTTTCCCCCCAATCGCCGCCACTGATTTGAATGCACTTAGATGCCCCTTCAATCATGGAAGCGTTAAGGAAATCGTCACACCAGTAAAATCACGCATGCGTAAAGAGAGAACTCTTCAAATATCATACTTCCTCTTAAAACTTCAATGCCGCACCCGAATACATTGGACCTACGGTTGACACATTCATTGCTAAGGATGAGATAACTCGTCTTCCAAGAAAGTTTGCTGTGCATTAGAGTTTGACTTGCATTCTAGTTTAGATAAGTTGGACACGTTAGTAGATGTCTGCAGTATAATTTCACTTTCTTTCTTTTTTTGGTATTAAATTGTCTAGAGCAAGCAAAGTTATAAGTTGTCTTTTCTGGAGCTTGCATCTAATTTTTATGTCACGGCGAATGGGTTAAGGAGCATCAAGTTTACATACACGACCGTTCCTTGGAGGAGTCAGGTCTCGAGCCTGCAATCTTCTGAATCTGAAGCCGAGATTCTACTTTTTGATCATCGCGACCGTCATTTACCATCGAGAGTGCTGATTTTCTGGATTAATTAGAATTTGCCCTTCTCCCTATCATGATTTATTAATACCATGGAATGTCATATCGTCGCTTAAAAAGCAACACCACCTATCTCAATTTTTTGAAATTTCAAAGAGGAAGATTCAAGTGAATTTTTCGCAACCAATAACGAATATTTCTGAATTTTTTTAAGATTCACTATGAACATGAGACCACGTGTTCCAACCAGACGTGAAAAAAATGTAGAAATATTCGTTATTGGTTGCGAAAAATCTTCCTCTTTGAAATTTCAAAAAAATTGAGATAGGTGGTGTTGCTTGTTAAGCGAAGATATGAAACTTGATATTTGCGGATCAATAAATCTATCCTTTAATTATAAAAAGGTCTGCGACAATCGGTATTTAATTGAAAGGTATTGCAATCCTCACCTTATTAGTAATGGTTAATTCCACGTATGATTGCAAAAGGAATAAATAAGTTCATAAAATGCCAGGAGGAAAAAATTTTTGGCTTACTAATAATTCTACACCATACTAAAAATTACAAATAACGCATCACGTAAATAAATCTTAGACTAGTATTACATATCACGATTCAGTAAAAAAGAATATATGATACATTTGTAACGTGTTAATTTCGCGCATGGTGACTTGTAGAAGGATTGGAGTCCAAAAATGCCAGGAGGTAAAAGTCTTTAGTTTACTAATAATTGTACAAAATACTTCAAATTACAAATAACACATCAACTAAGTGAGTGTTTGACTGATATTAAACTTTATGATTCACTTAAAAGCAAGACCATCTTATCCAGTGGGCTAATTGGGCTGTAGCCCAGAGGAGCCACTGATCCAAAGGCGTCTACAAATTTTCTAAACTGATTTTTATTTTAAGTTTAAACTAAAATATTTGTTTAATTATAATTTTAAACCAAAATATTTAATTAATTATAATTTTAAACCAAAATATTTAATTAATTATAATTTTAAACCAAAATATTTGATTAATTATAATTTTAAACCAAAGTATTTAATTATTTATAATTTTAAACCAAAATATTTAATTATTTATAATTTTAAACCAAAATATTTGATTAATTATAATTCCAATCATGAAAAGGCCCCAATTTGCCAAATTGTAAGACGATAATCAGAGAAGTGGTGACTTTTATCTTATTTACTTTTGCACGTATTTATTTTATTTTATGTTGGCATTCTCTTTGGACCATAGGCGCTCAAATTCCTGCAAAGATTCTGATGGGGCGCCAAATATCTCTGGCCCAGGGCGCTCAGATTTTTTAAGACAGCCCTGCTTAACCCGTTAGCGCCCAGCGTCCTATTTATTGGACAGTTACATTTCATTTCCGTGACTAAATCGAATACATTCTATTGTTCCTTTTTTGCTTTGTGTATGAAGTCAATAGGTATTACCAAACTCCTAAACAGTTTCCAACAGGTATATACCACCAGTTAGCCAGATTTTGAAGTCAAAATGTCGTCATTTTGAAATTTTTTGATTTTTCATTTGATTTGTTTTTGAGGTACTGAAAGGAATTAGAAAATAATTTTTATTTTTTGATCTTTTACTACATTTTAAAAATCTTTAATATTCATGTAAAAAAATAAAAAAAAATTTTTTTTCGAATTTAATTTTTTTTATTTTCTAAAAAATAAAAAGAAAAGAAAACGAAACAGATTTTTTTTTTCCTCCGAATTTAATTTTACTTCGCAGTTAACTTAATCTCGGTGTTTTAAACATAACTTAATAGAAATTTGTTGAAATATATGCTTTAAATTAATTTGGGCTTTAATGGATTAAAAGGTGTATGATATTATTCTTTCACGTATCCTTACCGCTTTGAAAATCTTAAAGCAAGTTTATGTAGTTATTTCCGTCTTCTAATCGAACGACTTGTCTGCTTTTCAGTACACACAAATCCGAGCAGTTCAGTTAACTCATTCCGTACAAACCAAACACACAAACAAACGCTATCTCGTCTTTTCACACGGGATTTTCTCCGATATTTTGATCCGGTGAAGTACCGATATCGAGTCGAAGATGCGAACAATAAAAGGTATCGGCGGTAGCCATTGTGCTGGTGGCTATCATTGAAAAAGTGAGATAAAGTCCACTTCATCGATAAAGGTAAAGGACAAGCGAGGATTTTCGCCCCTTTTAACTTTCCCACGGAATCGAGGTGTCTTTTGTCTCGTGTGCTCGGATTCCCAGCCCGAAAGTTCGATGTCTTTGTTTGCGCTGTCACCTACGACAGCGCGGTTTATCGACACATTTTGTTTGCTAAAAGTGGGTAAGTCAATGTTGTGATTAGATACGCAGTCATTCAAATTAAATGTCTTCTGTTTCGCCGTCCAAGACCATCAAATTCGGATTCCTTCTCCATGGAAAGATTGATACATTACTCTTTATGGGATGATCTAATCATCATTACGGGCTTGTCTTTTTGGAACGAACTGTACCGTGTCTAACTTGGAATTAGGCGAGAACAGCCTTTGTTGCTTCAAATCCCATAACTCTTTAATTCAAATGTCTTCTGAAGCATTTCTTTGTTTTTTCAGTTTCTCGTATAAGAAAGATTAAGCATTTCAATCGTCCAAAACATTCGGCCTTGAAATTCTGATGAATCTCCATGGTTGAAATATCAGAGAGACCGAAAAACACATATTTATAGGCAGGGCCGGCCTTTAGCCGATTGGATCGATTGCTCCAAATCCCCGCTCATGAGTGTAACAAAAATGTACTCAAACTTATTAAAACTAAAATCGAGTATCATTTTGATTTCAAAATATTATCCTCAGGAAATTTTTCAAGCTTTTAAATTCGTTTACAAACCAATGTGGTTCGATTTTTTCTTGGAGCCGGCTGACTGTTTCGGGAGTCAAAAATTGTACTTTTTCTCTAGGTTTCTGGATTGTTTTCGTTAGTTAAGTACATCCGTACTTTGCGTTCCTCGGTGATTATGAATAAATAACTTTATAAGGCTCTGAATTCCCCTCAAGAACTTAATTGCTCTATAATGCATCCAATCATAAAAGCAATAAAAGATGTAGCATTTCTTGAATTTAAAAAAATTAAGTGAAGCTATTAAAATTATTATTTTAAACTTATTAAACTTTAACAATAATTCTTATTTTATTCATTAAAATTTTATATTGCTTATTTATTATTAAAACTTAAATATATCGGGTTATACAAAATGTTTCCATTTGGGCCCGCTTCTACTAAGGCCGGTACTGTTTATAGGGTTACCATACGTCCGGACTAGTATCCGAATCTTCCAAGTGCTCGGATTTGCGCCAGTGAATGCGGCGAGAGAGGAACTTGGTTGTAATAAGGAAAATTTGACGTATTCGAAAAAAACTAGCGTCATTCCGCCAATGAAAGAAAATTCATTGATCTGAATGAATGAAAAAATTATGATTCACAAAAACAAAAGGATTGAAAATCCATCTGTTTACATCCATTGTTGATGAGAGAGTGGATGAGCTTCTTTACCCAAATCCCAGTTCACCGAAAGTTAAAAGTTTTTGCAGTTTTATTTTAATTCTGTTTTTCAGTACTATAATTTTGACTTACCCCAAACATTAATAAAAATTGTATATTCTTTGCATTCTGACGTCTTAAATTTTTTTCACATCCTCAAACTCTGTGCTATGAAAGAAGGTTGTAGGCAGCATTTAGAATGTTATACTATACTTTGACCCCTCGCAAGACCCTTCAAACCCCCTCTTTCGGAGTGTCTGGATTTCAGCTGAAAGAACTACGGTAACCCTACTTATTAAGGATTATTTCTGTGTGTCTATCCGTCTGTGTATGCAAATACGGCGGGCAAAGAAACGAGCTAGACGGATGAAATTCGGTAAGCAGATTTTAAGCGAAAATTGTAGATCTCTTTCAAATCTTAGACGAAGTACGGGACGCCTGTCCTTCTGTGCGCATGTGCAAAGGCTAACTTAAAAGCGTAGAGAGCTTTACGGATGAAATTTGGCACAGTGGCATGGGGAGGGTAAATGGCGCACAGGGTTAATATTTATTTCTCGCCCCCTCCACGTCTCGTCCATTAACTTTCGGTTTTAAAAAACTGAATATAATCGCAAAAGTATTGCCTTCGAGGCGCTTCCAAATGGCGGCACCCGGTCATTTATACTCCCCTGGCCCGATTTGGCGCATGGTTCTATTACTAGAATTATAGATATGATCAAATTTTGGAGCAAATCTGTCAAAGCGTTGACTGTTTGTTCGCAGACCCGCCGACAGAGGGACAAAACCTCCGCAACTCGGGATAAGGAAACATATATTTTTCTTATTTTCAAGAGTATTTATTTTTATCCATGACAAATTGGACCCGGCATTGAGTTGAACTATATTTTTGTATTTATTATCTTTGAATATAAAACTCACACATTCTCGTTATATTAAATCGAAATTATAGTAGGTGGCTAGAAGTCAGATTTTTGCAACAATACGTGACGTGATCGGGCAACCGGAAGAAATGCTTCCGTCTGCTCATCAATCATCACAGTTATAATTCGAAAGTGGGGCCTTTGCTGTAGGGTCCGGTTCTCAGCTGTCCTGTCTTCTATTGATCATGTGAACGCGATAACTTAAACATACAACTAACTATTGTTTAGCAACGGATTCCGTAATCCTCCGCTGTATTGCGCATGCGCCGGGCGGAGTTATTTTCATCAAAATAGGGGGAAAGTGAAGAATGGAAGAGTGATGTTTACATTTTACTGAGCGTGATCTAACGAAGAACTCCGGAAATGCACTCATATGACTCATTGCTTGACACCCCTTTCCGTTGTAAAATCGTCCAAAAGTGGTAGTTTCGGAATTCCGTTGCTGGAGAGTAGATAGGTGCATTTTAGCACATGATCTTTATACCAAAACTGTAGATTTGCGTTTGATTTTGGACTAAACCCAACGAAGAGTAGACTATTTGTCTGTCCGTTTGGATGTGGAAAAGGTATATCAAAAACGCAACAATCCAAATAAATGAAATTTTGTATGTTGTCTTAACACTTGAATTGTAGACCCATATCAATTTTTGACCAAATTTTACACGAGAAGAGATCCAAAATACATGATCTATTCTCTTCATTATATCAGGAAGCTAAACTCAAAAGGGGAGAAAATTCCCTTTGGTATTATGCAGTCGGAACCCTAAGCTTCCTTTGATTATTTAATCTTTGAAATAAGTAAAACCGATTTCGCACTCCCACTTTTTGGCCAGACTTTCTTAAAGTAAGCGTCGCGACAAGCTCATGGGATCGCCTAGCGTCAGTGGCGAATCCGGGGGAGGGGGGTGGCTATCGGGCTGCAGCCCACCAGAGCTAAACTAAAATGCTTGATTTTATTTAAAATCACTACAACTATTTGTTCTTAATTTTCCTTTAAAAAAATAATAAAATCGTGACAACATTGCTTTCTGGCTTGACAGGCTCGAAAATTTTCCTACTTTTCTAGTCATTCCACTTGTACTTGTAGCGTTGACGTGGTCGAAAACATTGTTTGTGTGGCTAGTTATTTCTTTTTATTATTATAAAATTATCGAAAGTATTGTAGTGTTCTTTATGATCCTTATTGTCAGGTGAGGAAAGTCTGTAAGGTTAAAGTGTTTTGGTCTACATAAGCCATAAGGTTTAACATTCATCACTACGATACAAAATTTTCATGACCTCAACCCCCCTCCCCACCCGAATCCTGTATTCGCCACTGCCTAGCGTAGTTCAGGGTTGTACGGACTGCAAGCGTTTCTATTGAAATCTTAAAACTGAGAGGTTAAAATAATAAAGAAAAATACTTAAAAAAATCCTATTTTGTTTTAAGTATGGTTTATAGATATAAAACAGTTTGTTACCAACCGACAATATTGGGTTTTATTTCAGAAAAAATTTCCCTGACAAAATTCTGCAATATTAAACGCATATGGATTTTAATAAATAATAATACAGATAAGGAATTTCCTTTAACGCTGTAGAATAAAATATGGTATTCGCAAGCGTACAAACAAAGCAAAAAGCTGAAGCCTCAAGTGAACAATAATTTATCATTATTTTTTTAATCAGCTCTGAAACTGCCATTTTTATGTTGTAAATTGATTTAGTAAAGTTTTCAGTATGTATCATTTTGACAACCACAGGCATTAGAGCTTCAGTCTTATTCTCAAGATTTTGGAAGTCAAAATTGGGTATGTTGCTTAAAGGGAACAATGGGCATTTAAGGGTTAAGTCAAAATAAATTAATTTAAAAGACACAAAAGAATCACTTTCAATACCTTAGCTGTCTTTTACGTTCTGATATGTATGAAACAATAATAAATGTCCCATATATAATGCGTCTTAAAATTAGGAGGTAAAGTAAACCCATTCGAAATGGGGTAGCGCTGTTTATACGTAATGCTCGAATTTCCGCAGTAGGAAGTCGCACTGCATGAGTCACCGATTTATTTTCCTGAATATTTTTTACTAGCAGTACGCGCACGGCGTTGCCCGTGGAATCGGGACTTCAACAAAATAAGAAAAAGCCCACATACAATTTCATAAATGAAAGTTTTAAAAACGAAATCAAAACAGAAATATATATATTATTGAGTTGGTCCGCCTCTTTTTCCTCTCGACCGAGTACCGTTAAATCCAAACAATGTTAAAAAATTACAATCTGATATTTATTACACCGCAAGCAAAGTATGAAAGGCAAAGAAATAAGTTAAGACACGCTTAAAAATAATAATCGAAGTCATCGAGTAAATAAATCATCTCCTCGCAGAACGCGAAAGTAGTGACGTCACCCTGGCCCGTCAGCCAATGAAATTACCCGCAACGTTCATGAGAGCTGTCGGGGGCGAAAGCTTCCCTAGAGGAAAAATATCGTTCAACTACCAGGAAAAAATTAATTTAGAAAAAACGAAAAAAGATATTTTAACCATTCTTGTTTTAAATCCGACAGAACCGTTGCAGTTATAAGCTGAAAAATTTTCAAAATGATATCTTTATTAGAACATCGGATGCAAGAGTTTTAAGGATTTCAGAAAATTTTATTTTTGAAAAGTGACTATTTTTTAAAAAATTCCCAAAATTCAGTAAATTACGTTAGAAATTCGAAACTAACTTCATTAGAATGGAAATCGTCTGCTCTTTCCAATGGTTTATCTATTTTTTGCGTACAATTATTCAAAACCATTCTATTGAGAAATTAATGCGAAAAATCAACCAAAACAACACAAAACATTACATACAAAATTTTGTAGATTAAATTTTAAAATTTCGGCTTCCAGGTGCATTGAATCACCATTACGACTACCTGTGTGTCAAATTTCATAGCTGTAAGTGCGATAGATTCGTCTGGACATCGCAGGCACACACACACATACACACACACACACACACAAACATTGCCTTTTATAAGTATAGATTGTTCATTAATTGGCGTCCTACTGATTCAGATTTTGATCTAGATCTACAAATTTGGTGTCAAGGTTACATACCAAATTTCATTTATCCATCTCATCGCATTTTTGATTTATTGAATGAGTATTTTTTAATCTGCATTTTTGATTAATCAATTGATCATTTATGAGTTGTCGAGACGCCACTATAAAAAGTTGAAACTTTTATATTTTTCATGAGCTGGAATAATAAATTGAATAAAAAATTGTTTTTAAAAACACTTACAATAATTCACTGAAGAGCAGATATCATTTTTATTTTGATTATTTTCCACTTTATAGTCTTTAATTTATGACTTATTATTATAAATATTATGGAATCTCTAAATCAGTTCGTCTCACCCCCATATTCATCGGAAATCGAATTCTTTGACGATTGCAATATTTTCTCTTTATGCACTTAGTATATAAATGAGAAAGAAAAAAATCGTCATAAAAAGTATGACAAATAGCGTTTGTGAATATTTTTTCATTCAGAAAATATCCAAAAAAATAAATAAATACAGGACATTCTAGGAGAAACCGTTGCCAAATAGCATTATATTGCACCGATTTTATGATACAGTGAACTCTCGGTATCTCGAACTTCGATATCTCTGAAACCTTGATATCTCGAAAAAATATTTTTCCCCTTGAAATTTCATATTTCTCCTAATGTTAATTTCAATTCCTATCTCGAAGAGTTTTCACTCAAAACCTTGATATGTCGAATTTTTTTCCGAAGCCAAAAATTTTTTTTCCCCTGAAGATCGCTGTTTAGTCACATTATGATCTTCATGAAGATTTCACGTAGGGGATACTTCCCAGAATTTGATGCAAAAGGGACAATACCACTCCCTTTACACCCAATTGGATATTCAAGGTCGCATAGTATCGGCTGCAATGAATACCATTCTCACCAATTTCGTTAGGCAAGCCTATTAGCTGTTGTGTTTATGTAACAGGTGATTATACTTATCCCTGAAATGAACGCAGTAAAGGTGGTTTTCCTCCCACCTAACACGACTTCCAAGCTGTAACCTCTAGATCAGAGGATATAAAAAAGATATTTTTTGGATTGAAAACTTAGTAGAAAAGTAATTTGAAAAGAGGTGTCGCCAGGTCACTATGCTGAACATTTTAAAGAAATTCTAAGTAGTAGTAATTTATTACAAATGCATTCTGTTTTAAAAATTTTATACTTCTCTGTAAATTAATATCACTGTTATGAATTAATATGGGAATTATTGCTGCATTCAGACATTTAACTCTATCTGGCAAAAATATTTTACAATATATTCCTTACCTTGTAATTATGTGTAATTTTTAATGCTTGGGAGGGTAACCTCGTTATCTCGAAAACTCGCTATCTCAAATTTTTTCCCGGGTCCCTTCGATTTCGAGATATCGAGAGTTAACTGTATATCTTTCTATCACCGAAACGAAAAACACATCCAGAAAAACGATTTCCTTCTCTAACCGGAAACTACTGTAAACTCGTCGGCTCTGCCACTTATTGTGTTTCATCCCTCGAGTAAGGTGCGCATAACAGGATTACAATGCGAGAAACTCGCCCAACGCAACGCGTAACTGTTCCTCCCCGATCGAATCCTCAAGCGTATCGGAATGTCGGGTGCAAGGGAAGTTGATCTTTTATACGCTCTTTTGAGAAAAAGGTATTTCTGGAAATCACACACGATTGAATGGGTCGCGTTTTCCCACGGGCCATGTTTACCCGGCAGACAGGTTACTGAAAATGAGACGCAAGCAACCTTGCGCGTCATGGTGAGCTGTTTGGAATTGAGAAGTCTTTGCAAGAAACTTATTAACACTGTTAAAATTAGATTTATATTCAATTATGAAATGAACACTTGGTGCTGAAACATGAATACGAATAATAATACAATTTTTACTACACCTTAATTAAGCACCTACCTTTTTAGACACCTAAAAATATTGGCCACTAGTGGAAGTAGCTGAAAACAAAAGTAGTACATTGCATTGTTTATGTAACTGAAAGATTAAAGAAAACCAAATTTTTTGAATAGAATGTTTTTTATTAACAATTATTTGAACAATATACTGCCAACTTTGAGATAAGAAAATTGATATAACAGATTATTCTGATGCACACAACCCAAAAACATTTTGAAATCAAACAATGATAAAACAGTTTGTATATATGCATATGTATATTTAGTATAATCTTTACCAAATTAGTAAATGCAAAACAAACGCCACTTCCAAATTATTTCCCATGAAATACATTACACTGTTTACGAGTTAAACTATAGTCTCACCATTGAAGTAGCCCGGTACGCACTAAAAAATACCTTTCATTGTTTTCGATGTTCACTCAAATTATTTGGTGTCACAAAAAAGGATCTTGAATCAGTGGAAGCAACCTATTTCAATGTTTTGCATATTCATTTTCAGTCAATTCTAGCATGGAAAACCAAGTTTTCCCAGATTTGCAGTTGACTTGGAAACACTTTCTTGCACATATAATTTGCAGCACAAACTTTCAGAAGTGGCCCCTCTCATTCTTAAACAACAGAAATTTTAAAGATGCTTGCTCATATAATTTACAGCTCAAACTTTCAGAAGTGGCACCTCTCATTCTTAAACAACAGAAATTGTAAAGATGAAAAAACACAAACGGCAAGCTTCGTTGTGATCCACAGGTGATTCAAGAAAACTTATCAGAAATAGTGTTGAGATACAGGGTTCTTTCACCCCTACGCCACCATAAAACAGAAAATTCGATTTTAGGAAGAAATCATTGCTAGTCTTTATGAATGACACATTATATCTCAGTTTGTTCTGGAGCATACGCCGGAGAACACATCTTCATCCTTCCCATCACAGTTGTTTCGCAAATTTATTTTTAAAGGAACACATACGGATTTCAAAAACCGCAATAACAAACGTAAATAAGTTCAGCTTCAGTTCAGACTGAATTCATTTTTAGGATTAACGGAAATAACTGCAGGGTTCAGCACCGAGAGGCCTAACGGCCCTCGGGCCCTGCAGCTGCACCCACTTCTTGCACGTACAGGTGGTCTGTACGTGCAAGAAGTGTCTGTATTGTCAAATTCAAAAATCACACAAAGGAATCTCTCCCAGTCAGGCGACGCTTAAACCACTTCACACACCAAACATACGCCGTACAAAATGGCGAGCAAATAGTTCCGTTAAATAAAGTGATTTATAATTTAATAAACCTTGAAACATTAAATGAAATGACATAAAAAGTTAAAGCAGTTAATATTTAAGTTGATTACTAGAAAAATAAATAAGAAAAATTAAGATAGTTAATAAAACTATAAAAAATTACCGTTGAAATTTAAAAGTTGCCAAGGATGCCACAAGATAATAAAGAAACTTTGGTGGCGAAAATTTAAATTACTTAAAGTTACTGGTAAAGCCAAAAAATGATGTAGTTGCATTTTTTGTAATCTAACAAACACAAAGAGTTATTTATACAGTCATCTATGATAACAATACATGAAGGATAACAGTCTGTAATCTATGATAACAATACATGCAATGTAACAATCTGTAATTTATGATAACAATACTTGAAGGGTAACAGTCGGTAATCTATGATAACAATACTGGAGGGTAACAATCTGTAATCTATAATAACAATAGATAGTGATCTTAACACATTTGAGCGCCATGGGCTGGAGTAATTTAACACCCCATCTGAACCGTAATTAGGATTTTGAGCACCTATTACCCAGCAAAAACACCTACCTAAAAATAATTGAGAAAAACAAAATGTCACGTGCTCTCTGATTTACGCCTTACAATTTTGGAAGCCAACTTCTGCCATCCCTAATCGTATACATGATTAATTTTGAAAGTTACATTATACATATAAAATATATTCATACATTTACTCTATATCAATAGTTTTTGAACTGGTATGCATGTTTATGTCACATTACAAAATCGATGAAGGTCTTGTTTAAATTGGACCCTGGAATCGACAGTAATTTTTCAGACAGTGGCATGGACATTGAGGTCGCTATCCCTCCAGTAACAAGACACTCCCAACGAGTTCGTCTGTAATGTTTTTTCTCTTTTGTTCTTTCCTTTAAAATACTGTATCATTATTTTATAGTGTTTGGTATTTAGTATGTCTCTTTGTACATATATTCACTTGGATTTATTATTTTATGCACTTAATTTGTTTTATATATTTTTATTTTATGTTTTATTATTATGCTAAGTATTATTATTATTCTATATAATTCTTTTTCCTCAATAAAGATTCTACGCACACCCATCAAAATCGCAAACCGGAGATTTTTTTATCTCTGGAGTCAGCGGTGTGTCGTAGTGCAATATAACGTAATGTCTAGATATAACCCGAATCATATTTGTACTTTTACCATATATAAAGTTATAATTAAACAATTGTTTTGATTCAAAAATGAAGTAAAATCAGTATGGTAAGTTTTCAGGCGACCTTGGATCAATGGTGCTCCTGGCCTACAGTTCAATTAGCCCAATGGATGAGACGGGCCTGCGTACATGGATTCTTCAATCAAGTTGTTTTCTGTACAAATCGCTGAATAATATATAAAAACAATCAAATTTTCAAGGGGCATTTCAAGTAACGCTGGTCTCTTTCTTCATTGTTACTCTATTAAAAATCTTAAAATCTGATTTATGATAAATTCAATAAGAACAGCTTTCAAAAACATTTTTATTAGTATACAAAAAAAAAAAGAATTTCTTTTAAAATTATAATTTAATAATTTTTATTCTTTAATTTATAATACATTATTATAAATAATAATTATTATAAAAAGAGCATATAGAATTTCAAAATTATAGCATATCAGGAAATGAATGAAAAGATCGTTTACAAATTTCCATCTCTACAAACATGAAACAAGTGAAGTTAAATAAAAATGTGAAAACGCAATAGAAATTGCCAAATGCATTCAAAGCAAAATTTGTCACGTTCTACCTAGTTGTTCGATTACAAAGTTTAAATTCATAGTTATAAAAATATCGTTTGTATAATGTTTAACTAGCTATATTCAATAAATTATCTCCTATAAATTCTAAGTTGTTTATTTTTTTATCGATTTTCCTCTGTTGTGTCATTAAAGTTTGGCAGAGATATTGGCTTTAAAATAATAGTTGTTTTCTTTCGTCTGGCAATATTTAATTTATATTAAGTTTTTTAGTTACAATGTAGATTCTAGTACAGAACAGAACTACTTAGCAAGTCTTTAATTAAAATTATATTATTTTCATGACAAACCGAACTTTTTATGGATTTGTACTGGCGTGAATAATAATAATTTTATTTATAACTAGTGACCTTTGGTGATCAGATGGTTCGCCAGAAATATTGGTTGTGTTTGATTTCAATTAAATCTTTTATGCATAATTTATATTCATGGTACCCTCACGAAGATAATTTTTTAAACATTTTAGTAGTGAAAGGCATTTAAGCCGTTTTATATTAGTATCCTTGCACATGTCCTGTTTATAAGGTTCATAAACCTCCCTAATGGGGTCAAGTCGCATGACGTGACATTTGCATGAAAACCGTAATTGACTGTGTCATCTAACATTTAATTGCACGTTGTCTTGCGTATTGTTGCAATTTCACTTTCGTAGTACTCATGTAAACGCAGTTGATTACAACAACAAACTTAGAGCGCCGTATTTTCCTTGCATTAAATGAGCATGTCTAACGGCATGTTAGCTGGTTGAACCATGCTAAGGGTTCCGAGGTGCACATTTCCACCCTCCATAGTATGTTTGTGCCAAATTTCATAATTCTAGTTCCAGCAATCTTGCCTTGTTGAGTCTCAATACACAGCAGATATACAGGAACACAAACACCTCATTCTCCTTTATTAGTAGTTCAGATTTCATTATGCAAAATATGCATTTGATTTCGTAATAAAAATGACGCCGCACGTTTTACATCCAGAAGCATAGCTAAAATAAAATATGTAAATAAAAAATTTAACATTAAGAACCATGATCTTTGAGGTTACTGAACATATTTACTAAAATACTTATTATCTTAGAGGATCTGTTTAATACTTAACAGGAAAATTAATAAAACGAAAAAGTAAAATCCATTTGAATATCATCTTAGCTTTCAATAATAGAAGAAACAAGATTATTAAATATTTTTTATTAAAAATGAAAATGGTTTGAATTTCAATGCAACAAGGAAAAGTATTGTTGAAAATTATGTATAAAAATATATTCGGAAATTTATTAAAATAAGGGGGGAAAATTGGACTACTACTAACTAGAATCATTAAAAAAGATAATTTTAAAAAAATTTCAGTTGACTTAAATATGTGATAATATTTTCGGAAGTTATGAATGAAAAACGCGAGAATTTTGCTAAATCTTTAATTAATTAATATTTCAAAATGCCTCTGTGGTGCATCTTCCCACTTTTCAGAATATATCTCTGCGAAAATTGATAGATCTAGGTTTGACAGTCTGTCATGTAGAGCTCTAGCAAACACGCACATAAGCTTTTATTACTAGAAGAGATCTTGACGCTTTCAGCTTACCAAAAATTATACGAATTCATAATTAAATTATAGTTAGTTTATTGAACGAAATTAATGCTATTAAAATGATGGCCTATCTAGCTAATATTAAAGAGCATATATTTTTTTTATGAAAAATATGAAGATTTTATTTTTTGTTTCAATCTTTTATTCACATTCATTTACATGATTTCAAATGATTTAGTTTTTCATTTGTATTTTCCTATAATTTAAGGAGAAAACTATGCACATTAAGAATTTCTATGCTTTTAGGCTGTTTGAACATATTTCATTAATATGTTAAATAATTCATTAAAGTTCTCTCAGAAATATTTAAGAGACTCTGAAACATCACACTATTACGTCCAGAGAAACTTTCTATTTTTCCGGTCTGCTCGCCAAACATACTTGCCAAGAGCCAGAAGTTCTAGCAAACCTACACTAACTCCTACCTAACCCCTCTTGTGGGATGAGCTACAGAAGATTTATTGCGCCTTAATGAGTTGTACGGAAACGTATCTGTACGCAAATGTCATACAATCCTGCGAATCATGCATAAAAATATTTTTTTATAAATTTGTCAAAATTAAGGAAAATTTTGCACTGTAACTAAGTTGGTATCATCAAAAGGATACTTTTAAAATTTCAAGATGGTTTAAAAATTATTTTTGTGTGATAATATTTCCGGAAGTTATCAATGATAAATATCAAAATTTGCTAAATTTTAATTAATTGAAATCCTAATTAAATATTTTTTTAAAAAATTGTACCGAGATGCACATTCGCATCTATGAAAATATTTTTGTGTCAAATTTTGTAGTTCTAGGTTCAGTGGTCTGTGTCCCATAGAAACTGATAGAAAGCTACAATTTTGGTATTAAGATCCCAGTAGCACATTGATATTGTGCAATATTGTATAATATTGTACAATATCGTATAATATTATATAATATCGAACAATATTGTACAATATAGTGCGGCATGTTGGAGACCATAATCGTACCAACGAACTTGATCACATGTCAAACTCGCTGCGTTTTCGAGCAATCGTGTTTTGCAGACAACCATACATAATTCCGAAAATCATTTTTCTGACTCATTGACGACTAAATGCACCATATAATTCTTGAGACTGTATTTTTTGATGATTGTAACTTGTTGAATTCCATGAGAAATAGGAATGGCGCTAGAGTTTGCCCGACGGGGGGGTGCGATTTGTCCGACAGGGGGACACGATCTCCCCGACAGGGGGACGAGTGTAATGAAATTGGTCTCAAATTTTCGCCAGGTTATTATTTATACCCCCTTCAAAATTTTTCCCCGTCGGGATACAAAATTTTTCCCCGACGGGGCGGGGGCACAGCATCCCGACAGGGGGTCCTGGGCCCCCCTCTGGCGCCACCCCTGATGAGAAAGTAAAATTATAATAGCCAGACGGATTCGTCAGTGAATACAAGGAGCCAGTTCAATTTTTCAATGCGACCCGGAAAATAAAAATTAGGAGCTGCTAAGTAATGTGAAAGTTTTCATGCTCATGTCTAGTAATTTGCGTGTTATTCTTTCAATACACCATTACAAACGATATGGCTCAACCCATTCCAGTAAATGGCCCATTGTCAATAAGCGAAAGAATCTCCCGGTATAAAGTGCTCTTCATAACCTTCAAGGGCACGCATTCTACCGCGAAACGGAAAACCCCTCTTTAGTCCAGTCGCTACAAACTCCGACATCATGGAATGAAGAACGAAACAAAGGAAATAAAAACGCGCTGACCCCACTTGACAAGATCGAGGACCTCTAACAGCCACCTTTAAACTCGGCCATCGAAACAAAAGGAAGGCAGCAACGAGGGGGGCGGCGGGATCGCCATCTATATCCTTTTGACCTTCCTGTCACCGCATCGAAACTTGGCAAAACAAAAAGAGATTAAAAAGAAAACGGCGTTCGAGGATGAGCACGAAGTGTGGGAGTAGACGCCGCCCACACAACAATACCTGGTGAAATGGAACTTGGACAATCGCAGCTTGCTGACACGAATTTCCTATGTGTTAATGCCATTCATCGCTCTGTGACAGGAGAAAGCACGCTCTTCCCATACCTTGCCGGGTTCCCAGGCGGTCCCTTGAATAAGTTCCGAGAACTGATTATTTGCCGGAACAGAGCTGGCGGGAAAGGTTTCATCGAAATTCCGATTCTCACAGGAAAAGACCTTCGCTCATCCCATTATGCCTTTTGTAGTCATTAGGACATTATGAACATTGGCTTGAAATTTCGAAGTCCGGCACAATTCCAAGTTCGAAAATCCATCTCTCTTAGGACGGCAATGAAGTTGTGATATTTTCAAATCGACTTCGACACACGAGAATGAATTAAAAATTCCGCCTGAAATACATTATGCTTCATGCTTTAAGGATAACCATTAAGAAATTAAAAATGCACATGAAATCATAAATGAGTAGTTTATTGAATCGTCGTTTTATAATTCTTATTCTTCTTATTGAAAATTGTGATGCTTTAAGCTTCTTTTTATTCAGTTTGAAATATTTTGTGCTGTATAATTTAAATAAAATTATTACTTTTATTATCTTCCCCATCTATACCAGAATCACGCAATACTATTTAATTTTCCTTAGTGGCACACCAAGTACTTTTCCGGATACAGACAACTTGGGCCTGTGTCAACTGACTAAATCGTTTAAATCGCTGTTGAAATTGATACTGCTAGTTAAACAAACTACTAACTTTTTTCAGTGGAGAATTTTTGAGTCATAATTTTTATCAGAAAATAAATTACATATAAACCCACCATATAAATAAGAATGACTTGACAAAATTCACTCTGTTGTTATCTCTGACGTTCTTCTAATTAAAAAAAAAAAAAAAAATGCCTTTTACGCATAGTTTCAAAATTATTTTTGCTTATCCATTACAGAATTTTCTAAAGTTTATGATATTTATTAAGTTTATTCTATTTACTTCGGTATTCTAGGATAATCATAGCACAGCGAGAATTAAAATTTTTTTCTAAAGTTCTAATATTGATTTTTTTTCTTTCTTAATTAATATTTACTTAAATTTTCTAATCATTACTATTGTTTTGTCGCTCACTTAGAAATACAGAATACATTGCTCTGAAGAACAGTCTAGATAAATCTTTCATAACCTTTTCAACTCTTCAATGATTCTTTGCCGGGACACACCTACGCTAATGAAAGACTGTAATTTTAATCTGAGGCTGTAATTAAGTATCATTGATTTAATCTGCAGTTGCAGAAAGCATCGTCGGTGTAAGAGTTAATTATACCAAATAAAGAAAGTATGTAATTGAAGGAGCTAATGATCCAATATAAAGTTCGTATCATCATAACCATTTTTATGCCTTACTTTAAAAAATAACGATTTAATTCAATTCAAAAATGCTAATCACTATCAGAACTTTTTCTCAAAGCTTTTGTTTTATAATCATTAGAAACTTGTTTGAAAGGAAAGAATTTCTTTAGACGACACCTTAAGAAAATTGCTGAAAAGCGTTTAAGTCTAATTACGCAATTAGGGACTACTGGCGATGTACATGGGGGAAAGAGGAGTATAGTTGTCTCTCGCGCAAACTTAAAGGCAACAGGAGAGCAAATATTATTGCGTTTATTTTATTTTTCTAAATATGATATGACAAAATGGAGAAAAAATTATATGACCTGGATATCATTCATTCTTGTAGCTTATAGACACCCATAGTTTAAAAAACCCTGCTGTATTCTAATAACGATTTTTGTTCTCACAGTTGATTCGTTGCGCCTCTGTTTCGATGGTCTTTTTTTTATTAATTTAAATCTATGATAAGAAAAACTTGCCATCTTTCTTAGCACGAAGTTTTATCATTTTAAAGTAATTTCTTACAAGCCTGGTGCCTGTTAAGATAACTACGA
The DNA here is from genome assembly GCA_013235015.1 of Araneus ventricosus. Classification (NCBI taxonomy): domain Eukaryota; kingdom Metazoa; phylum Arthropoda; class Arachnida; order Araneae; family Araneidae; genus Araneus; species Araneus ventricosus. The sequence goes on along the minus strand of BGPR01007230.1, from coordinate 32,436 downwards.
AACATCTGTGACCACTTCGTACTGTGACGCTAATCAAATCTGTTGAAAAATGCATCACCACAACGTCATAATTAAAAACCTAAGTGACATCACCAACCACAAATGATGTCATTTGGCCATAAAACTGAACTCTTAATTCCGAGAGAGCTATCTAATGACTCACATCAGATCACATGATCTCGCACATTATTACTCATGAAAGGTCTTTTTTCTGCCCCATGATATTTTTTTCCAGTACCAGATTAGAAACAAAAGCAAGAACGTGGGAGAACGGCCATGCGGCAGGGGCGCAATTCCAGTGCTACGTGGGCTCTGCGCAGTTTTTCCCACAGAGTCGAGCACTTTCCCATGCTGGTGCACGCGACCGTCGCACGCGCCACCTTCTGCGACTCGGTTCCCACTACCCTAATAATGACCTGGATGCGACAAGATCGGCATCTTCTTCGAGCGATGTGAGAAAACACAATAACTTAGTGTGCGGAGGTCGGTGATGTCATCAAGGTCGGTTCACGTCGGACGGTGAGAAAAAGTGAATGCGTTCATTCCATGTCATCTATTTGCAGCTTTTATTGGTTCAGTATGCACGAGATTGAGACGTTTGCATACATTTCATAAGCAGATTTGGTAGTTTGTATTAGAAACTTCTCGAATAAATATTAGATGCTTCCTTAAGTTCCGTATTGAACAGAAGTATCAACAAAACTTTTGCTCAAATTGTGGTAGATAAATACAGTAGAATCTCCCTACAGCGAAGTCTCCTTACAGCGAATTTCTCCCTATAACGAAATTTTTAATCGGAATGTTTAAAAACATTCAAAATATTCTCCATACAACGAAGTGGTTGTCTCCCTATAACGAATTTTTTCAGATGTTTATCTTTTCGATTTTTGTCATATTTGAAGAAAGTTGCTAATTTTTGTCAAAATGTTTTTTGTGCAAACAAATCTCTCACACATGCAACCACTCGCATTGTTCATTTCAGCGATAAAGTCTCCCTACAAAAACGCTAGCTTTTAAAGGAGACAAATATTTCGGAGGAAAGAAAAGCAAACAAAGATTCCTAATCTTGTTATGTGCCAACATGACTGGCGAGGAAAAGTTAAACATGCTTGTTTTTGGCAAAAGTAAATCTCCAAGGTGCTTCAAAGGAATTAAATCTTTAGAAGTTAAATACGAATTCAATAAAAAATCGTGGATGACGTTTGAAATTTTTGACAGATGTTTGAAAGCATTGGGCAAGCAAATGGGACAACAACACCGTAAAATTGCTTAATTAATCGACAATTATCCAATTCATTCAAAAGATTGTGGAGAAAAGCTAAAAAAATGTTAGTGTCATTTTCTTTCCTCCTAACTGCACAAAAATTTGCAGCCCCTGGATCTCGGAATAATTAAAAATTTAAAAATGCATTATAGGAAAAGAATCTTGAAAGAAATTATCAGTGCAATTTTAAAAAATGAAACAGTTCAAGAAAACATCGATCTTCGAAAAGCAATTGCAGAACTTTATAAAGTATGGAAATTTGATGCAACTGCTAAAACAATCCGTAATTGCTTTAAAAGAGGAGGCTTCAGTAATCAGACAGATGACATTGATTCCGACGATGCGATCTTGGCCGACTTGAAAGAAAAATGGAAAACAGTAGAAGGGAATGGAAGAATAACAGATGATGCAACTCTCTCCGACATTTTAGAAGTGGAAGCAGAACTGTTAACTGCTTCATATCCTACAGATAAAGAGATTTTGAAAAGTTTAATGGACAACAATAAAGGCCAGGAAAATGACAGTTATTCCGAAAATGAAGACGTGATACAGCCAAAACCACATAAATGTTACAATCATTCGAAACCATTAAAAGAGGTTTCCAAATGGAACAAAATGTGCCCGAATCTATTTTTAGCTCACTCATAAAATGTGAAAATTTTTATGAAAATTTAACATTACGAAATGCAAAGCAATGTAAAATAACGGAATTTTTCAAGTAAAATAAACGTAAATACAGACTAGTACATATTATTCTCTAAATTCGTGAATTGTCTTCACTTTTGAGCATTTTATTTATACAATAAAAATTAGTATAATTTTAACAAATTTATAATATATATTACTTCATTTTTAATTGAAAGTCATAATTAATTACTTTTGAACTTATCGCACCTAATAAAAAGTTTGTAACATTTACTTAAATAACTGCAAAAATCTCGAATCTCTATATAACGAAATTTTCTCTATAGCGAATTTTTCAACTGGAACCAAGCGATTTCGTTATAGGGAGACTCCACTGTATTTACTTCTAAATTAAGGTCTACCTAGGGTTACCATACGTCCGGATTTCGAGCTCATGTCCGGACTAGTGTCCGGATCTTCAAAATGTTCGGATTTACTCCACCGAATGCGGTGAGAAAGAAATTCGGTTGTAATTGAGAAAATCTTGCGTATTCGAAAAAGCTGACATCATTCCGCCAATGAAAGAAGATTCATTGTTTACGGTGTTTATATCCATTGTTGTTGAGAAAGTGGATAAACCTCCTTATCCAGATTCCAGAACAAACTGAAAATTAAAAGTTTTGGCAGTTTTATTTTAATTCAGTTTTTCATTATTATAATTTTGGACTACCAAACATTAATAAAAATTGCATCTGTTACATAATTCTGACGCCTTAAATGTTTTTTTCACAAATTCAAGATCTGTGCTAGTGTTATGAAAGAGGGTCACTGGTAGGCAACTTTTAGAATTTTAAACTATACTCTCACCTCCCAAGAACCTTCAACCCTCTCCTCTCCTGTGTGTCCGGATTTCAACTAAAAATTTATGGTAACCTTAGGTATACCTATATTTACCTTAAGAAGATTGGTATTAGCCCTCTGATTGCTTGTCCCGCGATTTCCGAGTTGTAGGAAGCAAATCTATTTTCTGCTTTATCTGCGATTTTCTCAAGCTAATGTGTTTACTTAGTACTATTTGTTGGCTTCTCGATTGACATTCATAAGACTTCTTTTTAAGACTGAAACAAACATTTATTAGAAGATTAAAACACAACTATTACAATTCGTAATCTACGTGCATCGTAACTTCGTTCAACCGTACTCGTACTCATCTCTCATTTTAAATCAAATTCAAAGAAGACAGCATCTGACTGTTCCCACTCATCTGATATCATACACTGTTATAACTATAAATAAGTTGAAGTCATGCTTTTGTCAGGCATAAATATTAAATATGCTTACATATTATAGCGTTGAATCATGTTATATTAACAGAGCTTTGTATATAAATAACAATTCGTTTGGTTCCACGATATTTGAACGTGTTCGCAAACGTTGCATCTAAATAGCGATTTGGAAAAAATCAAAAGGTTAGTACTCATACTCCATTAGATGACAAAAAACTGACCCATTTTAATACGAGTTTTAATTAAAGTAATCAGACATCTGGATTATACCGAATTTTGTCTGTTTGCCCCCAGTTTTGATTAAATTTCTTAGATTGTTCCGAATTTTACTTTTAGGTAAACAATTCTTATTAAAAATATTAACTACATTTAATTTTTAAATACTTAATACGCCATGCAATAGTGTTGGAAATTTGGAACAAATAATGAAGTTGAACGAAATCGCTGATGTTCTACAACTTTGTAATTGGTTTTTTTTTCCCTATATCGTTCCATTTTCGAGGTAGGAACTCTAATTCCGCAGCTTGCCGCCAGGTGGCGCAGTAAGCGGTTTCATGGTATAGCGTATACCCACTTTACTATACTTAGACACCACTTTTATGACTATAGTTGCAGTCGTTCTGAAATTAGGTAACTCTAGCGGGCACCCTCTATATTGGATAATACAGTAATCAATGAAAACTCACCACCCTAGATTTTGTTATATTTTATACACGAGGCTCACGCAATAGTAAAAGCGATGATGTTAGCATGTTTTTCTATTGCAAAGCAATCAAAATTACCTTCTCTTCAACATTATTTCCCAACTTTAAATTTATAATGTAATATTCACAAAAAAATATTATTAGTGTATTTTCTTTGGCTACTAAGTTTCTCCAGCATTATATATAAAATAACGAAACCAAAAATCGAAGTGACAAAGTACCTGCTGATAATGCAATTTTGTTTTCTAGTTATGTGTTAGGAAACGGTTCGAGAATGTTTTGTTACAATACATATAGGTATGATTATTTTTGATCACATGTTATAAGTGTGATTAAAAATGATCATGCCTATCATGATTTTTGATCACATCTCTTACGTGGGAATATGCGAGAAATTCAAGGGAAAAACACTCCCAAATTTTTTACTTAAAGATTAATGGTGAAGTAATTTGAGAATGAAAATTCTGTCATCGATGCATCTCTCAAATATGCTAAACGATATTTTAGTTCTGTCTGTCATTTTAACATCTGATAATGCTTGTGATATTATCATTCTGTGCCTGATTATATTCATTATTAATGAAGCTGAGTTTGCAAGTTAATTTATCAAAATCCACTTTTAAAGAGTGTTATTATGTTTCCACGTTTTCTAAGATTGATACTAATGATGTGAGATATAGCAATTTCTTCTCGATACAAAATCATTTGTTTTATAATCAACACTCGTAAAGATGAAACTGCCAATTAACTAATTAATTAATGATTACTTTTAACTTAATATATGCAAATATGATGCAGGGTGGTCCAAAACTCTATTATTAAAATACATTTATCAAAATATTCTATGCCAATAATAATCAAAAATGCCAGTCGTTTGAATGAAAAACTGTGCAGCATGATACAAAAACTGTTTTGAGAATTTCATTCACAATTCAGATGCTTTATCAGAGCATTAAGAGTCGGCTATCTTCACGTAAATAGATAACAGTTTACTTAGTTTGTTTTGGGCTTTATCTGTTGAAATCAAATACTTAAAATCAAAAGTGTGTGGTTTTAGTTAACTCACTCTACTACGTAAGTTAATGCAGCAAAATCTATTTTATGGCCTTATTTCCTTGCACTGATAACTCAGAGGATATATTACATACTTTTCCTGATATTTTTATGTATTTGCTCCACATTTTAGTGCTCTGTATTTCATTTATGAACTTTATTTTCACAAATCTGTTTTTCGGATTAAAAAAAAATTAATTTACATTTTTATTAGTGTAATAAAAAGTATATATATATATTTTAATTTTATTTATTTCCTATTATTTAGTTTCTAATTTAGAATTCACTATTATAAATATTATAAAATATGGAAATAATTTTTTTTCTCAAACTCCCTATCCCAAACCACTAATATAAAATGAAAATTTAATTATATCAATCTATTAATTAATAATTAAATTCGAAAAACTTTGAAATAGTGAGTTATCATCGAGAGTGCACAAGTGTGCAGAATTTCCAACCTCTGGCACATCAGGGAGTGAGAAATCGATTACAAAATTTCATCTTTACAGACAATAAAATTTCCAAATTAGATAAAAGTGTCTAAAAAATAGTAATTAAAACAGTTGACTACGAATCAAAAAGACGAAGTCGCCAGATGAGATGAAGTTTTTGACATGTCACTGAAATAATTTACAGTTAAATTGCAGGTTAGTTATGATACGGGATATTCTGTAGTGATCAGTTATACATAGGGTACACACAGAGCAATCGCCGAAATATTCGATTTCGAGATTTCTCTGTATAGTGGAACCGATCATAATTGGTTCTAGGATCTTACTCGTGATGCGAAACGCTCGTTAAGCGAAACAATTTTCCCCATATAATTTAATGTAAAATAAGATAATGCGTTCCATGCTGAAAAAAATTCTAAAAAAACTTTATGTATAACGTTTATTTAAATGTTATTATTAATAACAGCTATGAAATTATAAAGAGTATTAAAGATATAAATATTTATTCGGTGCATACTTTTGATTTTCACGATTTATTTAATATTATAGATATTAAAGATATGAAGAAAATTTTATTACAGATTCATGAAGATTTTACACAAATAAAATGATTAATATTAAACAATATAAAACATTAATAGAAGTTATATTAAAAGGAAATCATATTAGCTTTGACAATAAATTATACCAACAAATTAAAGGACTTCCACAATGTGGACCAACCAGTAATGCTCTAGCTAATTTATATTTACACTATTTTTTAAAAAAAATTCTTATATCATGTACAGATATATTGATGATTTATTAATATGTTCAACAGTAGAAGACTACACACCACAAATTGACTTTTATCCAGAATATTTGATATTACTAAAAACTAATGAAGGTTTTCCTTCTGCAGATTTTATAGATCCTGAAATAAAAATAGTTGATAATAAATTAAGCACTGAGATTTATGATAAAAGCAACACTATTCAGTTCAATATAAACAAGTTACCCTTTTGGAATAGCAACATTAGTCGTCAAATTTATAGAAATATCGTCTTAAATTGTATTCATAGAAGCATAGTTCAAAATTAGATAGACGAAATAATTTTTTATCAAATTTTTTAAGTGACATTTTTATTTTATGGAGGAATACATGAAAGTCGAAGGAAAAAGATTTTATTATTTCTTCTTCAAATACTTTATATCACAAAGTAGTGTACTCATGAGAAAAAGTGAGCATATAATTTGTACCACTTAATCCTTTAAACATTTTTAAAAATTTGAGTTATGTAACTTGGGAATACTTTCTGAAGCTTTAAAAAGTCCGTCGTTTTAAGTTCAAAATGAATATTTGAATTGCAAAGTTCCTGAGAACTTTAATAAAAATGTACAATGCATTGACTTTTTTAGAAACAATGAAACATTATCTACATACTTTTCTGCCTCAGAATTAGTTAAATTGTCGTTCATAAATATCAAATAGACCAGGTTGAGTGCTTTACAATTTAAAATCAATTCAAATTGTTTGTCTATTGCTCAATTGAATTTATATCAGTAATGGGAAGATATTATTTGATGATGATTCTTTATCGTTTGGCATTCAGAATAATATTCATAATTAATTCGTTTTGTTAAAATACTAGTGAAAACAGTCTAGAATATTAATGATTGACAAATAAATAAAGTAAGTAGCTTTGAAAATTTGATATATTTGAAATGCTGGGATGTTAAGGATGTTTTGTAAGAAATATGTAACTTTTTCTTATTCTTGGAATTTTTGTTTCATGTATTTGTTTAAAATATTTAAGAAGATAGAGATTATAGATTAGTTTATGAGATTTATAAATTAAACATAAGACGTCTTTTAACTGGAACATTGACTTGGAATTTTATTTAAATTATGATAAATTAGCATGAATAAGAAGAAGTAAATAAAATGTTTAAAAAAATGTCTTTTTTTAAAAATAAAATTGTAAATTGAATTTATCGTCTGCTTATATTTTTTTTAAAAATAGTTCTTTTTATGATACAAAATTTTAGCAACGATTATATTGCAGTAATATTCTCTCGTTGCTATTTCTTTTGCTTGTGTTTTGATATAGAACTTTTTAACTTCGTGGATTTTCCTCATGTCATCAAAGAAACAAATGAGGTAATTTAATATTTGTATGCTATTGTTTTAAGAAGTGTTCGACGCAAAAGAATTGTCGTAGGTATAAGTTTGAAACCTTGTTTTTGGCTCATTTGAAAGTGTCTTTAGCGCAATAGGTACTGCGTCAGTCTGAAAGTAGGTTATTCTAAAGATTTTCTTTCTATTTATTATCGTCTTTTGTTCAAAATTGAATGTTTCTTTTAAATGTATCTTTCTGATTTAAAACCTTATTCTAATTAGTTTTTGAATATGGTTAGTATTCTTTTTAAAATATTTAATTGAACTCATTAATTTTTTCCTAATGATTACCTATTCTCAAAGAAATAAGAATTATAAAAATATTTTAAAATTAGATTTATATTTAATTGAAACACATATAAATAAAAGATTTTGTGACGGGTCTATGTATGCAAAATCACTGGATTTATTTTTCTTTAGAATCAGCTAATTAATTTAGTTCCAAAATGTATGAGACTGTCCTAATACAGCGGAACTTGGCAAATTCGAAGCTAAGGAGACCACAAAAAATTTGGTTTATACAAGAATTCCAATTAAGAAAAAAAAAATAAGGTTTAAGAATGAGTGCAGCAAAACAAAAAGATAATTTTTAACTTGAATTTGCAGTAAAGGCTTATTTATATCTAATAAATAACGCAGATTTATAAATATACAGTAAATAATTTTATTAAATAAAGTTATTAAAACATTATTAAAAATTTAATAATTTAAAAAACAATAATTTCAATAAATAAGTAAGTAATTTTGATAAATTAGCAGCATTACAGCACTTTGAATACAGTATAAATGTAAAATAAATCTGCTCTTTAAGAAATACAAACAATCCACATCTAAAGTGTTCCGAGTTTTTAAAAGATCTTTTATTGCTTTTTTACATTGAATAATTTGTACAGTAGTGAAATCCAGGGGTAAGGGCCTTAAAAATTTTCGCTTACGATCACTAAGGACAACAGTTATGGAGCATTTAACAAATAAAAACAATTTAGAATTAAAACAAAATTACGTTTAACTTCGCATTAAGAAAAATAAATTCGAACAGTATTTTAATATTAACAGGAAACTCAAGGGGCCAGAGAAAAATTCGATTCATCAATGAATTTCAGTTAACTAACTTTCATTGTTTGACCTATTTACTTTAATCAAAATCCATTATTTGAATTTGACTTATTGACTAAAAATATTAAGGTCAAATACTTTTGTAATTCTGTCGACATTGGAAGCAAACCGAAATAAATCGTCGATGAAGTCCTCAATTATCAACCCTTTAGTAAGAGATCATTTCTTTCACATTTTCTCCATATACAGTATCGAAAGTCGGAAAGAAAGGGAATCCTTGAACTCTCAAAATTAGGGTTTCCATAACTGTCTGAAGACTGATATCGGAAATCTACTTTGTCTGGAAATTTCAGACGCCATTGGCACGTGGGACATTTAAGCGCAAATTGGGTTCAAGGAGCGAATATAACGGAAGGTACAATAGTGTGATTTCAAAGAAAAACATGTAGTAAGACAGATGATTCCGGAGTTTTTTAAATTTTTTTTATCATATATAGACATGATATTGCTTTTGGAATGACGTTGCTGGTATCCGTGTAAACCATAAATCTTTGTTAGAAAACCTTTAATATTTTTTTTTTGTGTTTACTTTGAATAGTATTCTACTTATGTGCCAATATACTGCTATTTGTGGCGGAAGGCGAGTGCCGTCTACAAAAAAAAAATTCATGGGAAATAAATACGGAATTATAACATCTTCTAGCTTGCGGTGTATTAGAATGCCTGCCAAGTGGACGTTTCAGCAAAAGAGAGATCTACTTTTATTATTTTTTAAAAATATTTTTAAATATATAATAATAATTATTAATTAATTTATAATATTATTTTATAATATAATATTATAAATTAATTAATAATAATATAATATTTAAATATTTAATATATGAATAAATAAATGGATTTCCTGCTTATGTGAAATACAAGAAAAAAATATTTTGATTTGTGAAGTTTTATGTTTGACAGTATTTGTATAAGTTGCGGAGAATAATTTTAATTCAAACGTTCTGAAGGCTACAATTTTATCAGAAATTTCCTCATTATAAACGATTTAAAAAAATTATCGGTGATATGTGCTAGAAATGGTAATTAACTTAAAAACGGAAGTATAAAGTGGCAAAATTCATGCTGACACATGATAGCCTGAAATTTAAGGCAGCCAATTTCGTTTTTCTAAAAATATTTCTTATTTTAAAAAAATACTGATATTAAATTGTACATTTATTTTAAATGTATTATATACGCCCTAAAATTTAAATTTAATCCTTTTACAAATTACTTTCAAAATTATACAGTAATTTCCCTTACTTTCTGCGAGCATGCTTTAGCCAATATAATAAATCCAGTAATGGCGAGGCTCGATTTCACTTATTGTATTTCAAATTGATTTAATCTGTCAGTGTCATGCGCATAGGAATATATCGAAAGAAAAAAAAAACTGTATAAAGGGGATGAAAAGAGGAAATTTTCAACTTAAGTTGTAAAAATTAGAAAGTACTTTTAAAAAAATTAAAGATATCATTTAAGCATGAAAATGTGCTCCTGTTTTAAATTGAAAATGGATTTTAGTCGTAGTTGTTTATTTTGAGAAAAAAATCAAATAATAGAAATAATAAAGGTATTTCTAGTCATACCTCAGAGTGAAATGAGTAAGATCATTAATGAAAATCTTCTAATCCTTGTTCTGCAAGATCAATAGAAGCATTTGAATTTCCTTACTAAACGTAAATGAGTGCAATAAATATGTCATCTAGAAAGAAAGAGACCTATTAAAAAAATACGAAAGAGAGAACGAGAACACTTTAAAAATATTTAGGTGCAAAAATAATACATTAAGACACTGACTTCGACATTTATATAAATTATCAAATCTTTACATGCAGACGATGTTTCTTTATCACTTTCATGCTTTATCTTGTTAGTTTCTGTAGTAGTATAATAAAATCAATGCAAGTCCTATATTAGTTTCTAAAGCAGAATGATATTTGTTGTTTAAAACTTCTTCGAAGTTCAAATATTATGAACAAATATCTTTAAATAATAATGGAATATAAGAATATGATAAGACTGATTCATTCTTACATGTTAGAAAATTTTTAATACTGGAAATTTGAAATAAATTTATTTCATTAACAAGTTATTTGGGTACTTCAAAGACATTCTCATTTCGAAAGCGTCTTATATCTGATATCAAAATGAAAATTGGAAATTAATTCACTAGTGAAAGAAGATAAAGAAACTGAAATATTCTGAGTGCAAAGGAATATTCAACTGTTTCTAAAATCCAGGTACTCTATGTAATGTAAAAGGTATTTTTTTGCCAAAATATCAAGAAAAAGAAATTTAAAAATGATAATTCAAAGAGTGATTGTTGGCCAAACATATTTGTTTATATATTTTCACTTTGGCAACAAATTATAATCGGACTGCGGAATTAAAAATCTTCGTTATAATAGATGTTGACTATAAACTGACTGAAAATGAAATTCTACTGTGACAGACTGAGAAGTAGAGCGAAGGTATGATGAAAAATCGCTGTGTTCTAAAAAAGTATCAAATAAAAATGTTTGTAAATAAAGCAGTAAGGAAAGAGAATAGGCTTGAAAATCGAAGAATTTATGAAGTTAAATAGTTTTGAAACAAAGGATGAACGAAATCGATGATTGAACAGACAATTTGATGTTTTAATTTTTAATTATGCAGACCACATGGAATAAAAGAACTCCACTGACCAACCAGTGGGAGTAGTCTCCCCTAGACTTCCATGTATATAATACGCTAAGGTACGTGGCACAGAAAAAACGCTAATTTCTTTGTTGCCGATGGCAACGATCAGTTTGTTTACAAAGTGAAACCGGTAGACTCCTCCATGTTAGGCATAACTTCATATGACTATAGTCATAACCTTTTACTATGTTCGTTCTGATGTATAATCAATTTTCTCGAAAAAAAATGAGTTTAAAATGAAGAATTCACAATATAATAACAATTTGGATGAAATTATTCAAAACAGATCAGTTAGAAATGAAACAGATGGGCTTAGGTGAGCCAGCGAACGTTTAGATGTTCAACAGAGATGATTTAGATGAACGAAAATAGTGTAAATCAGAGAAGATAAAATCGTGTCAATTCACAAATTGAGGTGAACATCATGGAGCTTACTATTGTGAAGATTGTACTTTGTCTACTTTTCTGTTATACGCACACCACTTGGCGCCTTTTTTGTCTTGTTGAATTTTCTTAGAGCACTAGATCGCCGGTTTGGCTCTAGAAGCGTCAGGAAAATCATGATATGCGTATAACCGAGAGCGGATGCCCTGCTCGTAGTCGGCTAGTTCTCGTATATTTCCTAACAAGGTACCAATCCCGACCCTCCACATAAAAATCGTGGGCCTACTGGATGGTCCGGAACACCACGAGAAATGAGATTATTTATACAGAGTGCCCGAGAATTGTTGGACACATTTTAAAAATTAATAATTATAAAAAAAAAACTGATACGGGTACTAAGTTTTTTTTTTTTTTTTAATGAGAGTGCATTTTGAAAAGTTTTTTTTTCATGTAGGCAACATGCCGTTTTGGTTGTCTAGCGGTCGTAATGCGCATCGGCTTCTGGTTTCTTTTTTTTTTTTTTTTGAATATCTTTCAACTCTTAAGTTTTCACGCTACATGTGCATTAACAAATTAAAGAGCGTAAAATTCCCTGCAAATTTAATTTTATGCGATTTATCTTTCTCCCGGTTTTAATATTTTCGCAGACTCGCTCAAAACAAATTTTTGATTTCCAGTAATTTACGACCCCCTAGACCACCGAAATGGAATGTTTCCTATCTGAAAAAAGAAAAACCTTTTAAAAATAGTTTCATTAAAAAAACAAAAAAAAAAAAACAAACAAACCCGTAGTTGGAACAGTATTAATTTTTTAAAAATTAATTTTTGAATGCCTCCAACAATTCTTGGACACCCTGTATTACCACCTTCATAGACAGAGGCAACACGTAAGGACAACAAAACAAGCGGCAATAAGGTACGCAAATCGTGAGTGAAACGCGCCAAGCGGTAAATGCGCCCATACGCAATATGATCTTGCTTCATGGTATGATGAAAAAAAAAACGAATATAGAATTTGAGTGCCTTTTTTTCAATCTATTGAAGCCAAAATTGGATACAGATCTACAATTAGGATTAGGAGACCTCATACCAATTTTTATTTGTCTAAGTCATTGCGTTTAGGAGTTATCGTGTTCACATCCATGCGGATACGCAGACCAACAGACAGTCAACCTTTTGACGGATTTTGTTCAAAAGTTGATGCGTATCTACTTTCCCGATGACAAAAATGTGTACCAAGTTTTAACCATCTAGTTATTTAAGTTTTTGTGTTATCGTATTCACATGAACACGGACCGACAAACAGACTTCTCTAGGACGGATTTTGTCCAAAATTTGGTAGAAACCTACGAATTATGTGTAAAGATCACATACCAAATTTCATCCGTGTAGCTCAAACTGTTTTCGAGTTATCATGTTCATAGACAGACATAATTCAAAAATTGTATTTTTCGTATTCAAGGAGGTCGAAAACGTGGAGATTCATCAAGATCTCGTGTATGATTTTTTTTTGACGATTTTAATACTCTCTCTTTGTATACTTCGTATACGAGAGGGAGCAGCAAAAAAATTGTCAAACGTTAAAATATTCGAAATCGTAAAACTAAAAGGCCATTAAAGACTGATTAAAAGAAAGATTGTGATTCTACCATCTTCCTGTCAACCGCTTTTTTAAATTTTCTTGATTATGTAAGTTCCGACAACAGCTGTCTTTTTTTTTTTTTTAACTACAGTCAAATTATATTTGTTCGTAACATGATAACCTCAACAGTTTCGTTCCACCTGTTTGTTACTTAATTATTGCTGAATATAAAATACTTCTATGCATATTGTCAAGGCCGGATTACTAAATAGGCAATCTAGGCAACTGCCTATGGGCCCCGCAACTTTCGGGGGCCCGAAATTATTATTTTTTAAAAATATTTTCAGGGCATTCATTTGATTTATAAGAGCTATGTACTCGGACTTACTGAAATTAAAATGAAGTATCATTTATATTTAAGAATGTTATTCTTGGGATTTTTTTATTTTATATTTTCAAATTCGTTAGCAGATCAGTGTGTCACAAGTCAACAGTCCTGACAAATTTTGTATTAGAAATTGTGTTAAAAAAAAGTTTTGTAATTTTTTGAACCATTTTATTTAAAATTACTTTTAAATTTTACTCTTTTATACTCTCAATACTAAAACCATTTTTTTTTTTTTTTTTTTTTTTGGTTTACGCGCAAAAAAAAAAAAAAAAAATTATTGCAGTTTGTCATAATATTTGTTACTGAAAACTGCTTATATAGAAAATATATTAAAATCAATAAAAAATATCTGCTTTTGGAAGTTGGGATGGGCCCCCGAAACTTACATTGCCTAAACCCTTACAGGGTTTAATCCAGCCACGCATATTGTGAGGCCCCAAATGGCAACAAGAATGTGGGGAGGGGGGATGTGGTGTCCATATCATGAACGGTGCAATCAATTTTTGAAATAAACGAACTCGGTACTTTGTATGATAAAATAAAATTTGTGGAAGCAAAATTCAGTTCAATTTTAGGTTAGTTACTCTGTTTGAAAAGTTTATACATGCTTATAACTTTCTCTTATAATAACCTTATATGTGACACATGTATCGTGTATTCAGTAGGGTATTGCAAAACTTCATTACAAATTCTTATTTCAGAAGTTTTTCCAACTTTTTGTAGTTTTTGAATAAAAGAGTTACTGAAAGTCTTCATGTTGAAAGCACAGGTTAAAATCATTGTTGACATAGCTTTAATTTTCGGGACGCACCTTCATTTCTAGAATCTATAGATGTTTTCAATTGTAGGTTTTACTAAAAATCTTCGAATATATTTTACTTAATTGTTGTTCGCTTAAACAAATAAATTTTTAGTGAATTTAAATAGAATTTTATAGTACGAGTCTTCGTTTCCTTAACGCTAAAAAGTAGCTATTTTTTATAATTTGTTAATCATCACTGTCATCAAACACTTGATTACGTTATGAAAGTGCTGCAATTATTTAAAAGTTAGAATTTTTAAGTATAATAAAGTTCTAAAATGATTTTAAGGGGAGTCAGTACTCGATATACTTTCAAAAATTCGGGTTTTTTTTTATATATTTGAAATCTCCATCTCAAGACTTTTCTAACGATATAAGTCTTTTGCTCATGTTCATATTAGAAGTAAGTTAGAATAAACTTTAAATAAATGTAAACACATTAATGTAACACAAGATTTTTACCTTTAACTTGAATTATCTCAAAATGGTATTTTTGAAACTGTGTGTACCTTTTTCTCAAAATCTACTTTTTATATGCTCTTGAAATTTTTACTACCTATTCTATACATATAAATGTATATACTGATGTGAAATGTTTTCTGATATTTCAAAAATATTTCTTAATAGTGCTGATATCGTGTTAGAAAACGGCATTTTTTGAAAAATTCATAGTGACATTCAATTAAAATTTAAAAAGACACCAAGCTATATTTATGTATGATTTTTATCTCAGTATGGATATAAATGTCTACTTAAACTGTATAAAAAATTTCAAACATGTATCTATAATGTATTGTGAGAAAAGGTGCATAGAAATTGGTCAATTTAACATTGGCGGTATAGGGGGTACTGACTCCCCTTAAAATCGTGTTAAAAAGTATACCTACATCTAGGGGTGGATTAAAGGCTAGGTGCACCAGGGACCCCGAGCTGAAAGGCAACCCCGAAATGCAGAATCTTTTATACACATACTGCTATAGATTCTGTTTTTCTCGAAACTCCAAATTTATTTCTAGCTAACCAAATGTAAAAGCCTAATTAAGATGGAGTTGGTGTTTAGACACCAATAGATATTCACTTTCACTGGCTAGAGATAGGACTACTGCGAAAAAATATTTCCCCACGAAGTTGTCATTTCAATGGGTATAGTGACTTTTCCATACATATACGTTTCCGTACAAGTCATAAAACTGTCCATTAACGCTCTTTTGACAGACGTTTTTGCAACTGATAAGAACACGTTTCTGCAGTGGTTGCAACACTTTAAACATTATCTTCAATCGTGACATTTGGCGAAATTTGACATTCGAAAATCATGGGATGATATTTCTTCTCGTACATAATACTAGCAGAATGCAAGGCGTTGTTCTGTCTTTTTAGCATCAAAATTTTACGGGTGACTAGAAACGTAACTATGTTATATAAAAACATGCTATTTATTTAGGACGGAAAAATATAAATTTAATGGAAATTAAAATTTATGCGAAAATGTTTTAGGTTTTTCAACGTCTTTTTTTTAAATAAAGATGTTGATAAAGGTATTTTTTTAAGAAATATTTTAATATTAAGTATATTTGTATAATATTGTAATCGAAGTAAATATTGAACGAAAGAAATTATTTTTTTTTGTTTGAATTATTATTCGTGAAAATACTAAATAAAATGTCTTGAAAAAGAAACTATATTTCCCCAAAACAATATCAAGACAATTATTTTAAGAAAATCATTTAAGTAAGACGCCAAAATTTTTCCAAATGTTGAATTTTGAAAACAATAAGTTTTTCTTTTTCTCATTTTGTCTTAGTCGATATGTTCAAAAGAAAAGAGACCCGAATTATAACAACTGCGACTTATTAAATGGTAGAAAATGAGTGAGAAGTGAGAGAAACATAAATATTTCACGCAATTGATCATTTGCTGCAATGAAAATCTGTGGGAGATATTAGATAAGTTAAAGCTTAATCTTATTCTAGATGCATCATTGAATGGTAAACGAAATATATTGCTGGCAGTAAAAGATACAAACCAAAAATTTTAATGAATTCAAAAAATATGTAAAATAATTCATTCAGTTCGAGGAAGTGAAAGAAGTTAAGACTTCAGAATGAAAAGAAAATACTATTTTTATTTATGCTCGATAAATCAAAATTACAGTAATTAAAAATAGAATAAACTGCATTTTTTTAGTTTTTTTTTACTTTGTTTTAGTATTTAGTTTGATTTTTAAGTATTTTATTCTTGATTATTTTAAATAACATATTTTATATTTAATAATATTTTAAAATGCCTCTCTGTGATGCATCTTCCCTCCTTTCACAGTATATCTGTGTGAAAATTGATAGCTCTAAGTTTGACAATCTGACATGTAGAGAGCCAATCAACACACTAATAGAGATGTTAGCGCTTACAGCTTACCAAAAATTATATGAGTTTATAATTATAGTTAATTTATAGACGAAATGAATGTTATTAAAATGATGGTCTAACCAGTGGGTCGCCAAAAGCGGCTAATATTATATAAAAATATAAATATCTAATATTAGAAGGAATATTTTTTATGAAAAATATGAAGGTTTTATTTTTTGTTTTAATCTTTTATTCACATTCACTTACATGATTTTAAATGATTTAGTTTTTCCTTTGTATTTTCATAAAAATTTAGGAGAAAACTATGTATATTAAGAATTTCTATACCTTTACTCTGTCCGATCGTATTTCATTAATATGTTAAATAATTTATATGAGTTCTCTCAGGAATATTTAAGAGACTTTTAAACATCTATCTCTTATGAAGTCCAGAGAAACTTTCTCTTTTTTGGGTCCGCTCGCCAAACATACTTGCTAAGAGATAGAATTCTAGCAAACCTACACTAACCCCTCTTGTGGGATGACCTACAGAAGATTTATTGCGCCTTAATGAGTTGTACGGAAACGTAACGTACGCAAATGTCATACAATCATTTCAATGATAAGAGTGAATGACGAGCTTTCATTTTAAATTATTATCATATGTACCTCAGTAATCATTCGTAGTAATGTATTAGTTCAATAAATAAGACTAATTTTCAGATAGCAACCCACTTTGAATATGCTATTTGGAATGACCGCCGTGTCGTGTAGTATAGGGAAAGGGAAACAAGCCACTCCGATTTTTATACATTCCCTCTTCACATTCCTGTCGGAAATCTTTTAAGTGTCATTTGAGGCCGTTCTTTAACAGTGTTCCCTGCCGTTTCTTACCACAATCAGACCATTAAATACGTTACTGAATTGGTACATCTAGTAAAAGGATGAAATATCCCACACCTTCTGGATTATGTTAACGTGTGAAAGTTTGTTGTTTACTAAGCATAACTGTGCTTGAGAAGCTATTTTATTCGAAGTTCCTACCGCAGCACAAAGAGATAAGGTCATCAGATTTTTGGTTTGCTTCCATTTAAGAAAAAACATCTGTGTTTTATACCAATGTTTGAAAATTAAATTAAAATTCTGAAATTAAATTTCCAAAAATCCTTTCTTAGTGAGCACCTACCACCCCAAGGAGCAACCATCTGCCAAATTTCAAGTTTCCGATCCTAGTGGTTTGGGAGATTTCGTGATGAGTGAGTGATTGGTATTTGCCTTTTATATATAGATTAAATGTTGTGTAAAAAATAATAGTTATATATTCAACAGTAATGCACAAAAGAATTTTGTTTAGAAATAACCAATTGCGTTTCTTTTCATATAAGGGAACCTTAACTTTTTTAGATAATATTTATGTATACGTATTTAAGATGGAAAAAAAAATTTGCTGAATTCAAAGCGTCTTAATCATCAACAAAGTTTAACCCGCGGTTAGCTATTTTGATGCACTAGCTTTAAAGTCTTGAAAATTTGCTTCTAATTGAATAATTGGATCTTTATTACATTCAATCAAATCTCTGAAATCCTAAGAATATTTTATCCCTGGTATTTTAAGAAATTATACACATGAACATAAATGCTTTTAAACTCAATATTAGAAACGGAAAAATACGTATGAAACGCTTAGAGGGTTAATTAAACTAGTTATAAAAATTAAATACTATTACAGTAATTATTCGTAAAAATATAATTATAATGATTAAAAGTACTCGAAATTATACTATTTTAAAACGTAATGTTTAAAAGTCGAAATATACAAATACCTATGTAATGTTTCAGAGGGCCCCCCAATAAATTTAACGTCAGGCGCCCCGAGAAGCTGAGCGTCAGGGATACGCAACCTTCTGGTTCTGACCTCGGAACTCTGTTTCAAACGAAGATATAAAAAAAACATCCCTCTTTTTTCTGAAGCACACATGTTTCTCAAAAGTCATACAATATTTTCTTAAAACTGTTTACGAAGAACTTGCTTTTAAAGTCAGTGGCGGTGATTCGTGGGAGGGGAGGGGGGCGAGAACTTTTTGCGGAAAAAAATAATTTTTATTTCATTTTAGCTGCCTGAAACTAGAAATTAACAAAACAAACACAAAAAAATTGTCCGGCTACCTAATTTTGTAACTAAATTTTTAAATTTTGTTGTCAATCCCCTATACTCCGGTGTACTTTTGGGTATCTATAAAACTTTTGTCCACCCACTTTTACCATCCAATCACCGCCATTGTTTAAAGTGATCTTAGAAACAAAAGTTCTATCTCTCTCTATTTAATACAGAAGTACTGTTTAGCGCATGAATATTTAAAGGCACGTCATGGCTTCTTCACAGTGTGCATGACTAAACAATTCAGACTTGAGGATTATTTAAAGAAAAATGACGAATTAGGAATTTTTACTCTCTTTTTAATAAAAGCGGTTTTTTTTTTCCCAGAAGGAAATATTTAGACAAATTAAAACGCTTTTTAAGGCAATATCTTTCAGCCATTCTTTAGTGCTCAGGTGTTGAACTCTATTGACCGAATGAGATCCTGAAATTCACTGTGGTGGTTGGTATTATAACTCTGAAGAACTTGTTTCAACTTTTTGAAAAGAGTTATATCCTCATAACCTCAACTGCTTGGAAATATAATATAATATTTAAGACAAATGCTGTTGACTCTAAATTTAATGCATCTAAGTAATATCTCTTAATTTGTCTAAGTGCACATGAGAATGTAGTATAACTTTTCAGCCTTAATAGTTAAAATTCATTTAAATTAAATTAATGTAATAAAATTAATTTTGTTAACAACTTGATATATAACTTCTGTTAGAAAACCTAATCACACTGAGGTGACGTTAAACATACTCATAAGAGCCGAAGTTTAAAAGAGAGAGTTAAAGAGAAAAATAATCCTTATATTGAAACGATTGAAATATGTATTGTCGAAACGTATTTTGAAGAATATTTGGTTTCTAATATTCTAGAACCAATTACGATAATCGTAATAATGACGTTTTCCAAATAGCGTATTAATTGATAAATTGGTGAGTGATTTAAAATTAAACCGATTTTTATAGATTTCAATAGTTACGGATTGTTATTCATAAATGAATTTTTTAAAAATACATGAATGCATTAATTTTTTCCAAATGATTTAAAATTTAAGTTAACATTCTTCATAAATACATGAAACAAAAATTATTGTTTAGTTTGACAGCAAATTGTTATTTTAATAAAAACTTATGATGGAATAATTGAAAAGTAAATAAATAAATAAAATAAGAAATGCTTTGTTTAAATAATAAACAAGACTTTAATAAATCACGAAAGAGGCAACAAACATCAGCCGCAAAAATAAACAGAAACAAGAAACAAAATTCTATTTTACCTCATTTATCTGAGCTCTAATCATTTTCCTCGTTAAGTGTACAAAAAATAGTTAAAATAAATAAAAAATAAAAATACTGATATATACAATTATTACACTACGCGAAGCATTTACAAAGATACCGCAAACCCTCCAATTACATAAAAAAAGGTGGCAGAGAGAGCAAAAAAAAAATGATAAAGAAAAATCCCAGAAATTCTAGTATCACAGCAGAAAGTTATATAAATAGGGTGTCATTCTTGCCCCTTTCCCCTCTTTTTTCACATTTTTCGGTCGCCACTCCGATAAACATCTGAAGCGCCGACCGCGATAAGGCTATCTACTGGTCAGCACCTCGGCTTTTGATTGGCTTTATCGCTTTCCCACGAGTCTCTCCTTAGACGCACACACTTTTTTTTATTATTGTTTTTTCCTTCCACATCCTTCGCTGAATGCTGAAACTCAATCGCCAGCAATATCTGTGTCACAGAACACGGACAGGGTTGCCAGAAATTTGATCAGGGATTTTCTCTCTTTCTCCCTTTTACTTTTTTTTTTTAGTCTCTCTTCCACCTCCTTCAATAGTAAACCGTAGATAAAGCGGAAGATAGTGAAGGCTTTTATTTTTTTCTTTACGTGTGTCTGTGTTTGAATGTGTGTGTGGTATATATATGCGAAAGGTTGGAAAGTAGTGGTGGTTAAATTCGACTCAAATCGGGTGGAATTAAGTTTCGTTTCTCCCTTAATATAAGCTGAATGGTATCAATCCTATAGGATGGCAAGGTCTATTTTAGAATGAGTAATTTTATGGCTTCTTGGTATACAGTAATTATACCTGGACTCAAATTCGAACTGAAATAATGGCAGTGGCGACGCATGTTTTCAAGTGAGGCATAGGTATAATATGTATCCTTTCATGTCTAATATAAAAGAATTCTACATGCTTTTTCCTTCACCATCTCTATGACCTTTGGTGGATGATTTTGGTGTCGTTAGACCCTCACCACCGCCGTAAAATAAAAATAAATATATAAAATAAAATCGTTTGAGATGTTCCTGTGTTGTGTTCCAATGGTTTAATTTATTATTTATTGTTTTGTCTTTGATATTTTATTTTTTAAATATTTGGAATCAGTTTCCTTCGTTCTAAAGATTTTTTAAGTCGGTGTATTCAATCATGATTGAACACTTCTGCCGAACGTGTTGCTTCGAACAGTGGATTATTGGCGGTTTCATAGGCTGAATAATAATTTAAACTTTAAATATTTGTAACCGATTTCTTTTTTTTTATTTCAGTATTTTACGTTCGCATAGCGAACACCGAGTCAATATGGTAAATAAAAATTTGGATTCTGAGTCATAACGACACTTTTTTAAAATTTTAATTTAAACAAAACATAACATAAAATAAGATTGTATTAGGAACATAACGAAAACACATTCCACGTTATACAATTACTAACAATGAGTTCAAAATTATAAAAACAATTTTTGAGAATGTGACGCACACACAATGGGGGGGGGGCCGAGTCGCTCACCCCCTACTTTTTGCTGGGAAATTTTTAGTGAAAAGACTTTTTTAGTGAAAAATTAAATTTTTATTTCATTTTAGCTGCCTGAAACTAAGAATTATTAACCAGCGGCAGTGGCCTCCCCCAAACTTTCTCGCATACGAATAACACGGGTGAGGGGGGGAGAGACACCGCTCGCCAGAAAACGTTCGGTATTCACTAAGGTGGGGAAAGCACTCACTCCAGAGTTCGCAGCTTTTTTTTTGCGTAAAATTTAGAAAAAAAACAAATAGATAATTTCAAAGCCCTTTATTTAACCGATTTAAACGAAAATTGGATGCAAATCTACAATTAGGGTCTTAAGACTACATACCAAATTTCATTAATCTAAGTAATTTTATTAAGAAGTTATGGCGTTCAAAATTATGCGATTATACAGACCGACAGACAGTCAACCCTTTGATGGATTTGGACCAAAATTTTATACGGACCTACATTTTTGATGAAACAATTATGTACCAAATTTTATCCATCTAGTTATTTAAGTTTTTGAGTTATAGAGTTCACATGAAAGCGGACAAATTTCCCGTAGACGGAATTTGTCCAAAATTTTATAGAAACCTAAAAATTATGTGTAAAGATCACATACCAAATTTCGTTCCTGTAGCTCTAATAATTTTCGAGTTATCGTGTTCACAGACATACAGACAAACATAATTCCAAAATTGTGTTTTTAGGTCTCAGGAAGGTCTAAAACATGGAGATTCGCCAAAATCTCGAGTTCGAATTTTTTGACGATTACAATATTTTCTCTTTGTATAATTCGTATACCAGAAAATAAAAAACAATAACGTCCAGGAAAGTTAGCTAAGTTTGTAGCTAAATTTTTAAATTTTGTTGTCTACCCCTATACTCCCGGGTACTTTTAGAAGTCTATACATTTTTTGCCTCCTATTTTTTCAACTCAATCGTCTCCATTGAGTACACGTTATACAATAGTCTCAGTTATCCGACGTAAGCTAGGATTGCCGATGTCAGATAACGAAGGGAGAGGAAGAAAGAAAGCTTTTTATACAAAATACTTTGTGCCCTATAATACCTTTCATGAGTTACCATATTGCAACATTAAAAGAGAAGTTATAAAACCAAAACAAAAACAATCATCTGGACCAACTTTAATATGAATATAGTAAAGCAGCATTAAAATAAATCCATAAATATAAAACTGTGTGTTTTTTACTTTCTCGTATACGAAGTATACAAAGAGAAAGTATTGTAATCGTCAAAAAATTCGAACTCGAGATTTTGACGAATCTCCACGTTTTAGACCTCCCTGAGTCCGAAAAACACAATTTTGGAATTATGTGTGTCTGTGTGTGTGTGTCTGTAAACACGATCACTCGAAAACTATTAGGGACAAAGGGATGAAATTTGGTATGTAGTCTTTAAACATAATTTGTAGGTTTCTATCAAATTTTGGACAAAATTCGTCAACAGGAAGTCTGTCTCTCTGCATGTCCGCGGTCATGCGAACGCTATAATTCAAAAACTTGAATAGCTAGATGGATAAAATTTCATACACAATTTTATCGTCATGAATGTAGGTCCGTATAAAATTTTGGGCCAAATCCGTCAAAAGGTTGATGGTCTGTCGGTCTGTATAATCGCATCTTCAAGGAATCCGCCATCTCCACGCGCATGCGTACTTGACGCAATCTTATGTGCACGATATTTATTGACTCCTGCTTGGCGCTTTTGTTTCCATCCGATTCTCCATGCGCATGCGTACTTGGTAGCAATCTGTGCACGCGGATAGATTGATCCTTGAGCCAAGAAAGAGTAGAAATCGGTACGCATTTAATCGGAACGCATCTCTTTAAATTTGATTTTTTTATCTAAATATTTTCTGATAGTCATTGGATCCTGAGTTACAATAGGTTCGAATTTTTTTATCCACGCGGGGGGAGGGGAAACAGCACCTTTTTCGAGGAGTATACGAGAAAGTTTAGGGGAGACCACTCCCGCTGGTTTATATTTAATTTGTGTCAGTAAGTTGCTTTCCTGCAGATCGATATTTTCTAACTTCTATATTACACCATCGCACATAAAAAGTATAGCCTCCGAATTGAGGCTTCTTCTTGCTGTTTAATGTATTTCAAGGCTGCTTCAGTACGATTTAGTCCATTCTTAAAAGTCAGTTTTCAAAACATTTCTGACCACATTTGGTTGTTTATGAATTGAAATTTGTTCTTGTCAACTTATTTATACTTTAATCCTTGAAATTATTTATAAGTGTGTCGCTTTGAAATTGTGCAATGGACGATAAATAGACAACGAACCTTACATCTTTTAACTTTTGAGGAACTCCAGCTTTATTTATGCATCAAATGCGTTTTCCAACCAGCTGGAGAATCCTTCCCTCGACTTCCTTGCATACATGCACAATATGCAGTGTGTACACACTTATCGTGGTCCGATAGCTAATTTCTAAAATGTTAAAGATAGGCATATAGTTCCAAATTGGGAAAATGCTTTAAATGAAGGAAAGAATTATATTTTATGTACTTTGAGTCTATAAATATATTTCTAAAAAAGTTACTAATTCTAACTTTTAATACAGTCCCCGGGTCCTATCAGTCATATTTAGCAAAATATCCTTGGCACTCTTGCATTTTATAAAAAAAAAGTCCCACTCTTCTGCGACTAAAACTGAGCGAGTTATGGAGCTTTGAATTTCACGATTTTTAACCAGTCGACGGCCTCGTCGAGCAAGTGCTTGGCATTGATTGGAGGAAAGTCTTCAAGACGGCTATTGAAATGGTGTAAAGTGGTCTAAGGCAGCGACATTCAAAGCCCCATAACTCGGTCAGTTTTAGTCGCAGAAGTGTGGAATTTTTTCGTTTAAAATGTTAGAGTGTCAAAAATATTTTACTAAATGTGAATGATACGACTGGGGGAATTTATAAAATGTTAGATTTCGTAATTTTTTCAGGAATATGTTCATTCACACAGAAAACATATATTATAATTCTTCCCTTCCTTTAAAGCATTTTTCCAATAGGGACTATACATCTATCTCTAATGGTTTAGAAATTAACTATTGGACCACGATAAGTGGGGACACCCTGTATAGAGCGTTTTGTGTTAAAATCCGTAGTACAGTGAAGAAAAAAATTGAATTTGCATATGGAATTCTTTCCTTTGCCGATCGTGTCCAGATTTACAACTTTGGACTCGAAACCACATACCAAATTTCACTTACCTAGTGCGTTGCATTTTTGAGTTAGCACGTTTACGTACTCACAAATAGACAGACAGATAGTCATGCTGTTGATGCATTTCTTCTAGAATTTGATAGAAACCAACAATTTTGATATAAAGACCACATAACAAATTTCATTCTCTAAGCTCAAAAGGTTACAACCTTGGTATGCGGACACCTGGGATTACGCAGGAGACCAGATCTTGGTAATGGCGGAAAAACACAAAACATAAGAATTAACTAGAATTCCGTTATCTCAAAGTCGTATGAAAAAATGAAAATGAAAATTTTAAGAATCCGAATGCTTATTCATGAAATAAGAAAGAGGAAGAAGTAGATTAATCTCTAGTAATTAAGTCGCTGTTAGCTCTCATCATAAGTCAATGCGAAATTATTTCAGTCCTGATTTCTTTTGTTTTGACGTCGAACTAATACTATTTTAAAAAGTGGAATAAAATGTGAAGTCAAAAGTCAGTCCTACAAATTTTAATAAGTTCAGTAGAGCCATTTGACTCTTAAGCTAATTTAAGGCCTTGGCGTTATTAATAAATTTTTGTTTTTGTTTTGAGGGATGGTTGGGGGGGATATAACAGAAGGAGGTACTCAAAAATAAAAAAAAATAATCAAGGGGTACGCGAGTAAAAAAAGGTTGGGAACTGCTAGTTTAGCTAATGGCGTTTTTTACTTATCGTTTTCTCTGTCAGCGAGATAGACAGACAGGTAGAGATATTTCCCAAAACGGTTTTTTCCGGACTCACTGTGACCTAAAACCTTTTCCACTATTACAATACTTTTTCTTTCTATACTTCGTACACGATGCATAGAAAGAAAAATAAATCCGAATACTCTCACTGCCCGAAGCTACAAATTTTATTAGAAAACAATAATTCTTATAATAAAAGGAATTTCTTTCTTGCCGGTTTCCCACGGTCTGAAAATTTTTCCCAGGATTCACACAATATTGTGTAAGACCGGTAATTCTTCCTCGAGGGTCAGTGAGAACAGTTCGAGGGAAAGTGGGAATAACAGAGGATTCCCACTCTCAGGTCCCCATACAGGAGGACAGCTATTTGCGCCGTATTGTCCAGCTTTTACTTTAAAAGCCCTGGACAATACGGTGGGGTAATTTTGTCGTCTGCCTTGTTATCTCTTTTTTATGAGAGAAGACACTTAACTGCATTTATTGGGGGATGGTAGAAGGATGTCAACATTACCACCTGTTGACTCTAAACGAAATCGAAAACAGGTAAGAAAGAAAATAAATAATAATATTAAAAAAACAGAATTTCTTTTAATACTTTGTCCCTCTGAGAATCGAGTAAGATTTTCACAATACTAGATCTTCAAAATGTTCCATTTTGCGAGTTGAAAATGGATTTCAAATATCAACACGCTAAAAATTCATACTTATTGGGTTCTTAACAATTTTATAATGCTATGCAGAAAATAAACAAACTTTAGTTTCTTTTTGAATAATTGCGTGCGCGTATTAATTCTCATTCTTATTTTAACTATATATCGACGTCGTTCAGGCAGAAGTCACCAAGTTCAAAAACGTAATTTTGAGTTATAAGCCAGTTTAAACTTTTAAGTCGTTATGAAAAATAGTTAAAATTATTTTATAGACTTCTAACTCCTACAGCAGGTTTATTGATTTTTGGATAACTGGTTTATATCGTGAAATAATTAAATGGAATCTCTAATTGACTATAATAGGCTGTTAAAAGGAATTTTTGTAGACTTAGTGACTTTGTAGACTTAGACTGACCTGCCAAGATATAGACTGCGTCTATGACTTCTTTTGAACAGTAATAATTATTTAATTGAACTCTTTTACTTACAGCCTAAGTATGATTTATTTTTATAAGTACAAATTATACATTCACAATGTTAGCATATAAAAATATATTATTAAGCATAATTTAAGATTTTTTTTTCTGGTAAATGTAAATTACGTTTATGACTTCTTTTGAACCAGAAGTAATTTTTTAATTTAACTCATTTGTTTACAACATCAATTTGATTTATTTCTAAAAATTATAAATTGACAATATTAGCACATAAAAATATATTATCAATTATGATATATTCTAACATTTCAACCTATTACAGTGAAACCTCGCATAATTCGTTTCAGAAACTTACTCGTTATGCGAAACAATTTCCCATATAAATCAATGTAAAATACGATAATACGTTCCATGCCGAAAAAAATACTCAATTTTTTTTTATGTATAACGTTTATTCACAGAAAATTATACATAAAATTGTTAAGGAGCGTGAATCATCTTCATCTTTTCTTCTATGGTAGAATCAACCAACATAGAACACGATTTCGATTTGCAGAAAACAAAACAAAACAATAAAAAAAATCGACATAATCAGTTTATTATTTATGATACATATCATAATTAGCAGGATTGAGTTCAATGATTCATTTAGAA
Source organism: Araneus ventricosus (assembly GCA_013235015.1). Classification (NCBI taxonomy): domain Eukaryota; kingdom Metazoa; phylum Arthropoda; class Arachnida; order Araneae; family Araneidae; genus Araneus; species Araneus ventricosus. The sequence goes on along the minus strand of BGPR01007230.1, from coordinate 4,989 downwards.
ATTTATTAATTTTTCTTAGTGTCTTAATAGACTTGTTGAGTTTTAATATTATGATGCATACCTAATCTCTATTGCTAATAAAGGAGAGTGTGTGTGTCTGAGTGTTGGCGCTCTGCAGGGCACACCGCTCGAGCTAGAACTACGAAATTTGGTACAAACATACTTTGGAGGGCGGGGATGTGCACCTCGGATCCCTTTTTTGAAATTTTAATTAATTACAAATTAAGCAAAATTTCGGCATTTATCCTTAATAACTTTCGAAAATATTAAAGCACAAAAATTATTTTTACACCACCTGAAAGTGAAAAAAAAATCACA
>BGPR01007229.1:58923-72861 GCA_013235015.1 Araneus ventricosus | reverse complement strand
TATATAAATTAAAGACAGGATAATAAGTTTCTTCTAGGACAAATTTTAAAAATAATTTCAAAATACTTTATTTATGCCTCTTTATCACTTCATGTTTCTTTCTGAAATTTCTTATTAATTAACCATTTCATTGTTTCTGAAGTTTTCTACATTTTATCATTATTTATTAATTTATTTTGATTTTGTTCAACTTCGCATCAACATTATCCTCCTTGCGACATCCTTATGTGGCAGTAAAAGCTTTATCTTAGGGGAATTTTCTTGATGCAAATCAAGAACATTTGGTTGCAGAGTGCACAGACACAATTGTTTTACATCACGTGATAAGCGATATCCTTTTGTGGAAGTAAGAGTATCTTAGGGGAATTTTCTTGATGCAAATCAAGAACATTAGATTGCACAGCAAACAAGCACAATTGTTTTTGAAATTACGTGATAAGCGACATCTTTATGTGGCAGTAAGAGCTTTATGTTAGGGGAATTTTCTTGATGTAAATCAAGAATATTTGGTTGCACAGCAAACAGGCACAATTGTTTTTGAAATCACGTGATAAGCGATATCCTTATGTGGCAGTAAGAGCTTTATCTTAGGGGAATTTTCTTGATGCAAATCAAGAATATTTGGTTGCACAGCAAGCAGGCACGATTGTTTTTGAAATCACGTGATAAGCTATATCCTTATGTGGAAGAAAGAGCTTTATTTTAGGGGATATTTATTGATGCAAATCAAGAGAATTTGGCTGCAGAGCGCACAGCACAGTTGTTTTTGACTACGCACGATAAAAGACATTCTTATGCGGAAGTATACGAAAGATACGGTTTATCTTAGGTAATTTTATTGATGAAAATCAAGAACATTGGGTTGCATAGCAAACAGGCACAATGGTTTTTGACAACACGTCATAGGCGATATCCTTATGTGGAAGTAAGAGTATCTTAGGGGATATTTATTGATGCAAATAAAGAGAATTTGGTGGCAGAGCGCACAGACGCAGTTGATTTTTTGACTACGTGCGATGAAAGACATTCTTATGCAGAAGTATATTAAAGATACACTTTTTCTTAGGGTAATTTTATTGATGCAAATGAAGGACATTTGGTTGCAAAGAACACAGGCACAATTGTTTTTGATCATGTATGAAAAGCGGCATCCTGATGTGGAAGTATAAGCTTTATCTTAGGAGATTTCTACTGTTGCAAATCAAGAGCATTTGGTTGCAGAGAACACTGGCACAATTGCTTTTGACCACACATGATAAGAGACATCTTGATGTTGAAATAAACGAGAAGAACCAAGGGAGGAGATTTTTAGTGTTTCATTCCAGTTCTGTCTAATATTTTAAAAAATTCTTGTCTTTGGAAAATAAATCAGGAATTAAGTTAAAGGAAAAAATCTCAAACGCAAGGATTTCCTTTTACGACAGAGAAATATTGCCACTAGAAGAATCCCCGACTGACAGTCAACGGATAATCCAACATTTTACCATAAAGCAGCTTTGTTTTATTTTCTAGAAGAAGAGAAATAATAACCCAAAATACTCCTACCATTCGGAAAGAATCATCAAAGCGAGGATGCTGAAATTGTTGTCTTTGTGGTAAGTTTTGATGTCCAAGAAGAGAAATACTGCCACCCCCAGAATCCCCGACTGACAGTCAACGGATAATCCAACATTTTACCATAAAGCAGCTTTGTTTTATTTTCTAGAAGAAGAGAAATAATAACCCAAAATACTCCTACCATTCGGCAAGAATCAACAAAGCGAGGATGCTGAAGTTGTTGTCTTTGTGGTAAGTTTTGATGCCCAAGAAGAGTGACAAAAGACGTTTTTTAACCTTCTCCATCTCGAAGACCACGCTTGGAAAAACGAAACCAAACAGCATTCCTCACTCCTAAGGCATATCATTAACCTTGAGGAGGAGAAGCTCATTTTCTTCTTCTTTTTAATCTGTGCTGCATCTTCAACGAAGTGACTTGTTTACCTGCCAGAAGAATGAACCGCTGCACAAAAACCTCGGCAAGGTCAGAGCATGGCTGTTGGCTTCTCTGAGCAGGAGCCTCGTTTTGTTCGGGATGAAGGCGTTTGTTCAGAGGAACCGGAAGACCTTCTTCAGATTTCGTAAAGGATGTTCGGTACATTCTTCAGTTTCCTTGAGCGAAAAATCCTTTGACCCGAGCTAAATTCGGTAGAATCTCATGTAACCGGCCGAAATGTTATTTCATCGGTTCCGCATTCCAGATTTGGTAGATTAAGTTGTGTATGCACGATAAAGAAACTTGATAAAATCTTTCGCTAAAGTTATTGACCAGATCTTTTGAATTTCAACCAAGGACGCTATAGGTGTGGAGGAAGAAACCAGCGGAGGGTGGTGTTAAATCGGGACGCATAGTTGAAAAACGTGACTGTTCCCTCTATTACAGAACTTCTTTCTACTTTGCCATTTACTAAATATAAAACGAGATGAATTATATAATATTTACGAACAAAATCAATAGTTTTCAAAGGACTTATAACACTGAACTGCCTTTTTCTCATTATAATAAGGAAATTGAGAAATCTATGTATAGTAAAAGCTGGAAGGATTTGAATCAAAGTCAGTTGGATTTTGAATCAAAAGTTATTCTTGATACCCAGCAACAACAAAAGAGAGGAGAAGAAAGAAGAAGTTGGTATTTTTAACGAAACCGGAATTTTAGAACACCGAATTGCTTGAGTTAAGTTTAATATAAAGTAGGATAAATAAAAGTCAGTCGGAGCTACTGGCAGCTCTCAGTCTTGAAGACTCGAACCGGACAGGGAGAATTCTTCAAAAGCTAATTTTTGAAAATTATATTTAGTTAATAATTTTTTAAACATTATTTTAATGTGATTATAAAATAATCTCTTGTTAGTAAAAAAGGTTTCAACTGGAACATATTAATCGAAATCTGGTAAAATCCAGTATTTTTTCAATTAGAAAAATATGACAAAATCCAGAAGTGTCCTGAACTGCCTTTTCCTCATTATAATAAGGAAATTGAGAATTTATGTATAGTAAAAGTTGGAAGGAAATTTTGAATCAAAAGTATTTCTTGATGCCCAGCAACAACAAAAGAGAAGAGAAGAAAGAAGTTAATATTTTTAACGAAACCGGAATTTTAGAACACCGGATTGCTTAAGTTAAGTTTATTATAAAGTAGGATAAATAAAAGTCAGTCGGAGCTACTAGCACTCACGAGCCCTCAGTCTTGAAGACTCGAACCGGACAGGGAGAATTCTTCAAAAGCTAATTTTTGAAAATTATATTTAGTTAAGATTTTTTAAACATTATTTTTAAGTGATTATAAAATAATCTCTTGTTAGTAAAAAAGGGTTCAACTGGAACGTATTAATCAAAATCCGGATAAATCCAAAAATATGACAAAATCCAGAAGTGTCCTGAACAATCCAAGATGCCTGGTCACTGTAGCTAAAATTAGCTAGTTCAAGACTGAACTTCGTTCGAATCTATGCATCGGTATAGTTTCAGTTTAAAAAAGTAAAAAAGAAACTCATGAAACTCCATTTCCTTAGACTTACAGGTGTTATAAATTGTTTCAACTTTTCTTATGTCTGCGTAATGTTTAAACAAACTATGCATGCGCAAAGTTTGATAATTGTTAAGACATATTTTATTCCCTCATAATATATAGAATAAATTCTTAGGGAGCTGTTTAAATAAAGAATTGTATTAAAAATTTCAATATTAAATTTTTTTCATTCATTATCGCGCATATACGGACTTTTTGCGCATCTGTTTTCAAAAACATTTCAAAAATGATACAACATAGACAGAATCAAACTTCGTCGATTTATAGAATGAATTTAAAGACATTTTTGAGAAATCTTTTAAGAAATAATCAGGAGATCATATGAAGAGTTAATTTATCCATAATAATAATTTATAAATCTAAGCTGAGAAAAATATATCAAATTTTAAAATCGGTAATAAAAATTTTTTACATTAAAAACCTATATATAAAATTGAAATTGTTTAATTTTATGGAGATCTTCACATAGGGCTAAGACACCAAGAAATAAGTACTACGTCTTTTAGCGGTGATACGGCTGCTTGAAGCTTTTTTCGCACTGTCAACTTGAGTTGTCACTTCTTATACCAGGCGTATAATGGGAGAAACCATCTATAAAAACTCTTAGGTGTAATTAACGATAGTTTATAAATTGAAAGAAAAAAGTAAAAATTAGTATATTTGTGCTAAGCTGACAATTATGCAAGCAATAAATTTTATTAATGATAAAAATACTTTTTATTTCCGTTTTATTCGATTTCCGGTATATGAGCCAATTTTTGTTCAAAAAAAGCAAAATAGATTCGCACATTCAGAGACGCTGTAATTCAAACAAAAAAACAACTATAAAAAAGAAATAAAACACTTTCTAATTTCGAAAGACAGACTCGAGAGCAATTTCATATTGCTTGATAAAGTTCCTCTTGGAGGCCTTGACTTTTAATATCTGTATCAATTGTGATACCAGCCTCCGGCATTCACAAACCTTCGAACATTTATTTCCAAGAACATTCTGGAACTGTTCATCGGCAAAATTGTTAGGTGCGGTTCTTCAGATTAAGAATGCCCATCCTTACTGCATAATTAGATAAACCACTGCCAACACAATATTTTTTTAAAAAGTTGGACATGTTAACATGGAGTAATACGTAAGCAATTTTTATTCCAAACTGCTTGATTCAAATAAGAAGAATGTTAAGGCTGTTGCTGAACTCTAACGGCAAAATTAGAGGAATGATATTATGCGCCAAAGCAAATGATTTTAGATCTGCTACTAGAGAATCAATTCGTTTATTCTGTTATTAAACAATTCAGAGACGTAGGCAGGTAAATAGTTAAAGCACACGAAGATTACTTTGGGGCGGGACATTCATTTGAACCTTTTCCATTTACATGGAGAGGATGGCACTTGAAACGGCACTGAGCTCTAAATTCCCACACCAAACCAACCAGAAAGTGTTCGACATCTTTAATGTGCACCGGGCCCACATTTAAGGAGAAATTCCTGTGGAATAGGACTTTGAAGCAAAGGCTCTACCAGTTTGTTATTACCACTTTTTATTACAAACGAGTTGAATAAGGAACTCGGACGAAAGAAGATATGCAAAATATGTAACAAACTGCAAGATCGTTATTCTTAGCAGGTTTCATCATCCGTCACATCATCGATTAACAAACATACTTATTAGCACAGATAATAGAAAAACAAAACAAAAATTAAAAAGTATAAATAAGAAACAGAAAAATTAAACAATAACAATACACCATTTTGCGCGCTCAACGGAGCAGCATCTAGTGATTGCATCAACAAAATATTGCAAAGATTAATAATTAAAACACATAAAATAAAATTTAGAAAGTAAAAGAAAAATAGAGTCAAAATGGAAGGAATGGATGAGAACTCGAATGACGAACGTTTTCAAAGCCCACTCGCTATAGAAGTTCTAAAAGGGACAAAATTTTCTGTCAAGGGTTAGATTATAAATCAAAAGTATACCCTTTGTGGCCTGAATTTTGTCCAACCGCAATATAAGAAACATTTCCCTTTGAAAAAAACGAAGAGGCAAATAAAATCCTTAATGAAAAATCCAAAAGATACTAGAGAATGTAAAATAATTTACCCTCTCTGCCTAAAATAGAACCCAGAAAAGAGACGACAACTAAAAACACATTACTTTCTAAATTTTATTTTATGTGTTTTAATTATTAATCGCTGCAATATTTTGTTGACGCAATCACTAGATGCTGCTGCGTGGAGCGCGCAAAAAGGTGTATTGTTATTGTTTAATTCTTCCGTTTCTTATTTATACTTTTGTCTTTTTTAAATTTTTAAATTTTTGTTTTGTTTTTCCATTATTTGTATCTGTATTTTATTAGAAATAGCTGTATATGCGCCATTCTATATAATACAGAAAGTTTTAATTAATTTTGACTGATTAATTTTATTAATTTAAATTTAATGTCTTTGTTAAATCTTGTTAATTGTAACTCTTATTAGCACAGGATATTTTACGATATCTCTACAATGTCGCCACTATATTCTGAATGCCACACAATATCGTAAAGATATCGTATGGATATTGTAGGGCATCTTGTCCTAATAAGGATCTATATGATAATAAAGAAAATCTAAAGCCCCATTATCGAAACCTGACTTTTCTAGGATTGTCTAAATAATTTCCTGGAAGTCATCTGTAATTTTCGGATTGTAGTTTAATCATTAGTGCATCAGTATCTGTCTAAAAAAAGTAATTTTGAACTCAAATTTGCTTCACCAGTAAGTTCCAAAATGCGTCTTTTTCTTCGGCATGCCCTCATTCAAACTGAATTTAAAGTTGAGAGAAGATATCCATTTATTTCTAAACTTGTTTTATCACTTCTCCCGATGCTATCTTTGGAATTCATTTCATATTTAAAGTTTTTCATTCAACTCTGTTTGCCTCTCGCCTTCCCAATTGTTAATATAATTTTTAATACAGTATTAACAATTTTCAATACAGTACGTTCTTATAATTTTTAATACAGTACAGAGACGTGTTAACAAATTTTAGCGCCCTGGGATAGAGTAATTTGGCGCCCCATCAGAACCCTAACTAGGAATTTGAGAGCCTGTGGCCCACCCAGTGGCTGCTCATCCATTAGGGCTGCAAAGCTGCAGCACCCCTGAAATTATTTTTTAAACTTGCATTTTTCGTTTTCAATCTTATTTGCTTACTTTTCCACTCTGAGATCAATGACTTACGAAAATGCAAAAAAAGTAATAAAAAATTGAAAAAAAAGGCATGAAATGAATCCAAACGAAGAGAGACCAAGTCTGAGCTGCAAAGCACTCTGCTCCTCCGAAATCCATTCACTTCGCAGAAAATCCGGAGGGAAAAAGCAACCCTTTCTGCCTTTAACTTAGACGGGCTATGGGATGCAAGACTGAACAGCTCTGGCTGGCACGGAGACAACTGAACAAGAAAGAGACGCTCTTTTAAATTTTTCCCCCTTTTTTTATCTCACTCCCACACAAAGTGGCAATCTTATTGGCTGTTTATGGGTTTTGGTTTCGGTTTCGGTTCGTGTTGCATCGACAGAAACACGTCTGGTTCATTGCATATTCGATTTCTTTTGATAGAAGGCTAGATTTCTTTCGAAGAAGATATTCATTTTTGGAAGAGTGTTATCGAGTGAGCTGGGCGTAGGAGAATGTATGTGGAGCTCTGACTTCTTTTTTTTTTCGTCAGCAGAGTCGTTACATAAATATTTATTTAACTTTATGTTAATAAAACTAGTAGTAAATGTCATATGCTAGTTATTTAATTTTTTTTTGAAAAACAGAAATTTTTTTATCTAGCTTTGGAATAAAAAATTTGGCCTACTTAAAGATAAAGTGGCTTTTTAAAATTTTATTCTCTTGGTAAATATTATTCTGCAGCCCTCCTTGCTTCTAAGCTGACGAACCGCCACTGGTACCAACGAAAATACCTACCTAATACAATAATTGAGGAGCAAAATAAAAAGGTAACCCGTTCTCCGATCAACACTTTACAAATTTGCAAATCAGCATCTCTTCAAAACATGATTTTACAAGTAAGCTTCCGCATTGTAGGTAACTTCTATTACACGTATAATTTAGGACTTTTCCTCATTGATTGTCTCTGTATAAATATTTTTGGAAATGATATACACATGCTTATGCAACATTGTAAAATCGATGACTGTTTACTTACAACCCCCTCATCATATCTTTACTTTTAACATGTTAGAAATTTTATTGAAATACATTTTTTGGTTCAAAATTTAAACAAAATCGGTATTGATTCCGTTCACTGCGCAGAAAATCCGGAGGGAAAAAGCAACCCTTTCTGCCTTTAACTTAGACGGGCTATGGGCTGCAAGACTGAACAGCTCTGTCTGGCACTCTACCGTTGATCCTTGCCTTTGGATCAATGGAGCCGATGGACTATAGCCCAGTTAGCCCATTGGATAAGCTGGCGCTGCCACTGCACATATCCAAAAAGGTGCGAGGCACAAGCAGAGGGGGTGATTGACAGTTATCATTTTGCCAAAATATACAAAAAAGGCAATAAAAACTATCACCGTACCATCTACTAATCAGTCATTCTATGCCACATCAAAAGATGCAAAGAGGAAGGAAATCTTATTTGTGTTATCGCACACACCAGAGAACAGAAACGTCCACTAGGTACCACCAGTCTGGAACTAATACACAAAAACAAAAGTAACTTTCAACCAATAATCCTTTCAGATATACACCTACCAATCTTATATCCTTTTACATGGGGTGCTGATACAGTAGAATCTCCCTACAACGAAGTCTCCCTACAGCGAATTTCTCCCTATAACGAAATTTTTAATCGGAATGTTAAATAACATTCAAAATATTCTCCATATAACAAAGTGTTGTCTCCCTATAACGAATTTTTTCAGACCCTTATCTTATCGATTTTTGTCATTTTTGAAGAAAGTTGCCAATTTCTGTGCAAACAAATCGCTCACACGTGCCTGTTTATGGAACTACTCGCATTATTCATTCCAGCGATAACACATAACAATAGAATGCTATGTGAAGGGTGATGCAGTTGTAGGGTCCTGGGTTTCTACATAGGGAGCAACATTTCTACGGGTCAAGATTCCAAGAATCGGGGTGGAAACAGCAAATGGATGTGACAATACGCATTTTATGTTTATCCGTACTAGTACATATTATTCTCTAAATTGGTGAATTGTCTTCACTTTTGAGCATTTTCTTTATAAAATAAAAATTAGTATAATTTTAACAAATTTATAATAAATATTACTTCATTTTTAATTGAAAGTCATAATTAAATATTTTTGAACTTATCGCACATACGAAAAGGTTTGTAACATTTACTTAAATAACTGCAAAAATCTCTAATCTCCGTATAACGAAATTTCCTCTATAGCGAATTTTTCAACTGGAACCAAGCGATTTCGTTATAGGGAGATTCCAATGTATGTCCCTGGTACTAGCATTGTTTGGCAAATGCTGTACTGTCAAATTGTTTAGAACCAAATGTTCTGAGCTGATTCCTTTGCTTATTTTGATGTTAATTCAAAGCTTAAATGTATTTGAAAACGTAATTATCTGCATCTCCCATCTGTTATCATTTATAGTTTGGGAATTCGGGCGTTTAAAACGATATAACACAGAAAAGAACTAGCAAAACTAAATAACTTAATAAAGCAAATGAAATAATTATTACTAACTAAGCATTTTGTATAAATGAACTGGATCAATGTCCTGGCACGGGTTAATGCATTTGTTCATTATTCCTACCATTTGTTTTTCATTAAGGTATCCGACTGGTTTAGAATCGTCGTTTTTGATGAAATTATCAAAAAACTTTTATGACTTAATTTTGTATCCTGTTTAATCAGCTTTCTAAAACTGTCTCACTTTTTACTCTACGTGAATTACAAATGGAGTTACAGTTGTTTTATTACCGAACTGTAAGCATTATTTTAAGTTGCATGAAAACTTTAAATGTGTTTTCTGAGAAATGATATTTTTGAGGAAAACTGTCGACCGTAACAATGATTTCTCAAAAAGTTATTCAAGTATTGATGTGAAATTTTCTGAGATTGTTTTCTGTGATATGCTTGATGTTGTCTTCTAAAAACTAAGGTCAATTTTAAAATCAAGTATTATTTTTAAGTGCTTAAATATAAACAAAAAGCATTTTTTTTATGAAAAATTACCAGTTTAGTAACTATGTTCAGTTATATCTCAAAACTATTTTGAAGTACAAGAAATATTTTAGAGCATAACACAGATAACTGTCATAAAAATGTACTCCCACAAGGATTTATGTATATTTAGAATATGATTTTGTCTATGGCTGTTAGCGTAAGGCAAATATTTTAGTCATTTTTCTTCAAATTCCTCAGTTTTTTTAAAAAAATATTATTTTGAAAGCCTAATTTTACAATATTTTCATAGTTTTAAAACATATGCAAAATAACATTAAAATATATGTATAACTTATTTTTCAAAAAAATGTCTCTGAACACAGTCGGATACCTTAAGCTTTTTAAATGAAATTTGAAGTAGATAAAATGCTTAATTAGAACAAGAACGTTATGCGCCTCGGCTTTAATCCACTGCTATGAAGGTCTTACTACAGTCATTGTAGGAAAAGTCCTCTCTTTCTTTCATTTCTAGTCTTAAAATGCATGTACAGCCAACCAATCATTTGCTTTTCGGGTGACACCACACATTCACAAGGTTTAAGCAGCGCAATTGTTGGCATTGTCTAACTGTTTCAAAATGTTTTCAATGGTCTTAATCTCATTTCAGCCTCAGAGCAACTCTTTTATTTCTGTGACATGAAAAGTTGAACAACATTCAAATTAAGACCTTAAAATTTGAAGAAGTTGTGAATGGCGACTTCCTGGTGCACGGTCGGGCAAGCAGAGCGTTGTCGGCACGAGCTTACAGGATCGTCAAGGTAAAAGAAATGCGAAGCCCCCGAGTGCTGAATGAGAAGGATAGTAGTCGAAGGCTTGTCTCGGAGGTGTCAAGGCCACTCCTTTGAGACTAGAGCGACCGCCTCTCTGACCTGCAGGGTGCAGATCTGGGTCGTGCAGACAAATGGGTGAGACTTGCCTGTCGAAGCCCAATCGATTCTCCTCGGGCAGACACGTCCATTTTTGGACAGATCGTGGCTCTTAACCTGCATTTGGGGGATCCGCACCTTCCTCCCCTGAGGTGCTTTCCAAATCTGTCAGTCTCTTTTCGTTTTTTGAAGTACTTCACGCACTTGTGACAGGCAGGAACGTGAGCATTATGGACTGAACGTTTTTAATGCTTCATGTGAAAATTCGGCGAAAAACAAGATGGGATATTCAATTCATATAAAACAAAATAATTTTAGATCATAGAAAAACTCTCAGAGAATGAATGTACTGTAAGAATCTTGATAAATTCGGAAATATGATGTGGTATTAAGACTGGTGTCAGTAGCATCTACATAAGTTAAAGGTATTCGTCGTTGGTTTCAATATCAGTTGAAAGTACGTTTTGGAAATCTGTTTTTATCAGTACTGTCTTTAAAAATTTGACATTTTCATTTACATCAATAATATATTTAAAACACAGAATGGGATTCTTTCAAATTTGGATAGATTTTCTAATTTTATCATCTTCGTGTAATTAAGTTCTAGATTAATAGGCGTTTGGTTGAATGATTATCGAAATGACATCTTTGCCTTTGAAATTCTGCTTCAGAAAGCCTTCATCAAGTTCAGTGATAGAATTCCAACTGTACTTAGAAATGAATTAACATGCTATTTAATGAACATCATTATCATCTCAAAAAAATTGCATGAAATCTTTTGTAATTATCCTTCTATAAATTGCAATCGGTTATGTTTTTGTCTATGTTCTTTGTCTTTAGAGGGATAAAGGTAGGTTGAAAGACAGATATCTCGAAAAGACGTGTTTCTATTCGATGGTTTTCTTGGTGATCACTTGATCAAAAGTTTCATATTTTTGAAATCATGACACAGTTATGTCCAATATAGCTCGCTTTCATAACCAACGAACGTGTCCACCACAATTCACATTAACGTGGTAGTCTTAAATATGAGAGATTAAATTTGAATTTTTTTCTTATCTTCTTATTCCTTTTCATGTTAAGTTATTAAACGCACCTACCTACCTTTATTAGAAAGTATGAAATTCGATGCATCCTAATTTGGAGATTCCTAAATGAGATCTCAAGTGTTACAAACTTGAGGAAGAGAACAGTTTTCAGCTAAAAGTCTAGACTAGAAGTCAGAAACACTCAAATTGATTAAAATGGCATGCAACTATGTTCCATTTTCGTCGAAGTTCAACATCTAATCGAATTTGCGTGGGTGCATTCCCGAGCGATTGCATTACGGGGCAGCGGGTTCGGAAGAACTGATTAGAATAATTATCGCATCTCTTTCCTCCCTGACTTTGGAACATTCATCATCGGGCGAACTTCCTGCAGCAGGAGGAAGCACTCGCGATAATAATAGGGATTACACGTTCTAATTGGATGAAAAGTGATTTTTCTCTCTCAGGGTCTGGACCGACGAACGATTCATCAGCAAAGCGGAACGATTTCCTTAACGGGGTGGGAGGAAAAGCGTTCCCTTTCGCGGCTTTAAGCTTTCCATTAAAAATGCCCAAATAAATAGGAATGATTAATAAGTTCGAATGTGAATAACAATCAATCTGATATGGAAGCTTTTTCTTACGAGAACATGAAGGAACTTGCGTGGCCTACATGAGGACGGACAGCTTTCTATATAGGATCTACAGCACTCAGTGGTGGTTTTCCGTACAGGCGCTAGATGCCGCCCGGGGCCATGGTATTAATTTTTCTCCTCTTAAGCAGAATTCTTTTTAAAAAGAGACATAAAAGCACTAAGAATTTTCTCATGGCGTCCCTTGGCGTCTGGAACATCTATACTTGCTTTCTCCTATCGCTACGCCACTACCGTAGCTGTTCGAGACAGTCTGATCCAGTGGCGTAACTATGGGAAGAGAATTGGAAAAATGCCAGGAGCCCACGATCTTAGGGGCCCGGACTCAAGATGCTACAATTACATAGGCACATAGACACTACCCTCCAGAACTGAAAAAATAATTAATGTATTGATAAAATCAATACATTAATTAAGAATAGCTCAAAACCAAATTATAGCCTTCTGCTGGCAGAAAAAAATTGAATTGTTGAATTGCCAGTGTAAAAATTGAATTCTTTCCTTCCTCTGTTTGAATGATAACATCTTTTAAAAGAAACTTACAGTGTTACAAAAGTGACTAAGTATCTAAAAAAATGAAGTACGTTCATAATTAGTAGTACTGATGAGTTTAATTTCCTAAGGGCCCCAGCCCCAAAATTTGCCTAAGGAACCTTTACTGTCTAGTTACGTCACTGGTTTGATCTTTCATGTATTCACGTCTATGTCCTTGTGATGATGCGCGGTAATTCCGTTTCGTTTCCTACTTAAAATACGGAATTGAACTCAGCAAACATTGAACATCACAAAGCCCTTCGTTGACGTTCTTAAATCCCAGATAGAGTAGAAACTTAGTTCTTAACGTTCTGACGTTCTTAAATCCCAGATAGAGTGGAAACTTCGTTCTTAACGCTCTGACGTTCTTAAATCCCAGATAGAGTAGAAACTTCGTTCTTAACGTTCTGACGTTCTTAAATCCCAGATAGCGTAGAAACTCCCAGCTTCAAATCTTTTTTCTCAATATGTTATTTTGTAGCCGACATCAGGAATGCAGTTCGACTGTAGAATTAGACAAGGATTTTGTTCGGAACCTTTTCCAGACATATAAGAGAAACTTAATATCAAGTCCTCGTTTGACATTCCTACCCAGCACGTGGAACACATGCTCACAGTTTCAGTCCTCTGTTTCCAGTAAGCTACCTTGTTCTTACCAGGGACGATTAGAATTGAATTGCCTGGAGCAAGGATTTGGATTGGTGCCAGTTCTTTATAAGCCAAAATTTATCATAACAAGGTCTTGGATTTTCTACACCTCGGCTGGAGCAAGGATTTCAATTGGTGCCCGTTTCTTTATAAGCCAAAATTTATCATAACAAGGTCTTGGATTTTCTACATCTCGGCTGGAGCAAGGATTTCAATTGGTGCCCATTCCTTTATAAGCCAAAACATTGGCTTTTCTGCTTGACAGGTTGAAATGTTTCTAATTTTCTTAGTCATTCCACTTGTACTTGTAGTTGACGCGGTCAAGCATTTTTTTGCCTAGTTATCATTGTATATCTTTATTAAATATCGGTATGTTCTTATGATCCTATTGTTAGGGTAGCAGTCTGTAAAGCAAAGTGTTTTGGTCTACATAAGCCATGAGG
>BGPR01007229.1:46140-58898 GCA_013235015.1 Araneus ventricosus | reverse complement strand
AATTTATCATACAACAAGGTCTGATTTTCTACACCTTCGGCTGGAGTCAAGGGATTTCAATTGGTGCCTTTCGTTCCTTTTATAAGCTCAAAATTTATCATACACAAAGTCTTGGATTTTCTACAACTCTCGATGGATTGAGAAGGTTTGATTGGTGCCTCGTTCCTTTATAAGTCAAATTTATCATTCCAATGTCTTGGATTTTCTACACTGGCTGGAGCAAGGATTTGAATTTGGTGCCCGTTCATTTATAAGCCAAAAATTTATCCTGAAAAGGTTATGTCCTTCTACACTGCTGGTACAGATCTCTTTTGTTTCTTCCTAGTATGTCGATAATGATAAATAGCTTCTTTTTTCTTTCAAGAAAGTTTAGAGCAAAGTTATCTTGAGCCCACCTTCTCTGTTATGCCACTCAAATATACTCTCCCTCCAATTCGAAGATATCACTACAGAACCATATTGAGAATTCACATTGCAAACCATGGTAATCATGTAGAATAGTATCCTGTTTTGTAATTTATTCATCGAATAAGTAAAAGAAAATTTAATAATAAAACAAGTAGATTTATTTATTCGTTTAACAAAATCAAATCGAAATTAAAAGTTTAAATGACAGAGAAAATGTCTTTGATATTTGACATGCTATTTAAATTTTACAGTCATTTAGAAATCAGTAAACGAAGTGAATAGTATGATAGTTTAGCACGAAATGATCTCTAACTCGTATCCTTATTTAATCTCATATTCAAGAGTTTTGAAATCAGATTCATTTTAGTAAAACTCTGATTTAAGTGTTTATTGACTGTCTGAATTCTTCCAAAATTTTCAATGCCATCGCAATCTGAAATTGTAGGAGGAAGATAAAGGATCACGTGTGAGTGAGTTGAAATGTGAGTCTTGTGTTCTTTAGCTAGTGTATGGATTGACTGTAGCCATATAGTTTTCAAGAAAAAGATAAGGCACAAAGAAAAAAAGTAGAGGTAGATGGGGGTAAAGATGGTCTGCACCTCCTTAAAGTTAATGAAAATGCTTGGTAGACCACTGGAAAAAGAACAACTGGAAAGCTTTTCTGAAGTCGAGTCGGCTGAAGTTGGCAATTGCTACCTCTTGACGCTGTATCTTTCAGTGTATCAGAGGTTTTAAAGATTTAATTTTAATTTAAAATGAAGATTTCAATAGTTCAATCACTGCTGAACTTTTAATGCAAAGAGAACTATCTACATATACTCTGTTTTTGTTTACAACTCCTGTTTTACTGTAGCAGCAATGCTGGTCATTAAGGTATCCCGACGTTTAAAATCGTCGTTTTGGATGAAATTATCAAAAAATTTTTTTTACTTAATTTTTAGCTTCGTTTAACCTAGCTTCTGCTAAAACTGTCTCACTTTACTCTACGTGAATTACAAGGGAGTTACAGTGCTGATTTTATTACACGAACTGTAAGCATTATTTTATAGTTGCATGAAAACTTTAATGTGTTTTCTGAGAATTGATATTTTTGAGGGAAACTGTCGACTCGTAACAATGATTTCTCAAAAGTTATTCAAGTATTGATAATGAATTTTCTGAGATTGTTTTAGAATGCTTGATGTTGTCTTCTAAAAAACTAAGGTCATTAAATCAAGTATTATTTTAAGTGCTTAAATATAAAACGAAGCATTTTTTTTATGCAATAAACAGTTTAGTAACTATGTTCAGTTTATCTCGAACTATTTTAGAAGTACAAGAAATATTTTAAAGCGTAACACATAGATAACTTGTCATAAAATGTTACTCCGCCAAGGGTTTATGGTTTTAGAATATGATTTTGTCATATGTGTTAAGGTTGAAGTGTAATTTTTAGTCATTTTTCCTTCAAATTCCTCAGTTTTTAAAAAAGATACTTTTGAAGTTTCTCTAATTTTATCAATATTTTCAATAGTTTTAAACATATGCAAAATAACATTAAAAAAATATAAGGTTATTCTTTCAAAAAAAAAATGTCTCGAACACAATGGATATCTTAAAATGATAAGATATGAAAAATATGACGGATTATCAAGGAGTCTGTCATCGAATGTAGGTTGAAATAGTTTGATCTTGTATGCACTATATCCTTACATCTTGTCCGCCCTTGAATCTGGCAAAAAATTGCTTAATGGAAAGCTGTTTTCATTCAGCATTTCCTCTTACATACAAATCCAACTGTATATACGGTGTTAGTGCAACTGGAGTTCATGTAATGTAGAAACTCCAAGCAGTCGGATCACCATTGACCATCGTAATGTACTTAGGACTACAACAAAAGCTCAAGAATTAAATGTTGTTTTAATAAAGAAGTTTTAATGCCAAGGCAAATCTGATGGTTAGATTGCAGGATCGGAAGATCTTGCGGTCCAGGCTTTATTCCGCCAAAGACAAGTCGTTTATTAGGTATTCTGCAAATTAAATCCTAGTGGTGCGATATGGAAGATAGCAGGATGCTACTGCGGATGTGGTCGGCCATCAAGGTAGTTGAACTGATGAGGCACCTCCTTAAAAAAAAAAAATCTGTTCTTTGGAGTTTAAAGTGATAAGTATTTAAACAACTAATAAAAAGTTTCCTTTGTATACGTATTCTATCACGCTTTATCAAAATTATTTTAAAATTTTAACTTTATTTGTGATCCATCTGGAAATAAAAAAATGCATCTGCATTTTCCCAATAAATAACTACAAATATTGCACCTTTTGTACATTGCCCACTAAAACTCTGGAACTTTTGAAAATTCAACCTTCCTTCACCCCCAATAAAAAAAAAAAATTATTCTTTGTTGTGTTGTTGCAATAAATACTCAGGGAGGTTTATACACAAAAATACCAAAAGATAAATTCATTGATATAAACGTATTACAATACTCTTCGCATACGGATATTGTGTGCAGACACCTTGGTGCAGTACTAAGAAAGAGTGGATGTTGACAAGAGAAATACTGCTAAACCATTACTTTCATGTGTTTGCTAATATGCAAAGTTCAGGTGCTGTTTTCACCTGCATGTAGCTGATCACGCGCAAGAAAACAACTTTATAGATCGCGCTTAATCACAATGCTGTTTTATTTTATATTAGATGTTGCGTCATAAGTCTATGAAAACCTCCGCAGTGATACCTTGTTCATCACTGCAGGCTTTGTATTATTGAGAAAAGGGATGCTGCCAACCGAAATAATATATAGGGAAGGCTTTGCATTAGGCTGAGAAAAGGGATGCTGACAACCGAAATAATATGTAGGAAAGCTTTGTATTACTTGAGAAAAGAGATGCCGGACAACTTGAAATGATATAGAGTATCAAGAAGAAATCACTCCATATTCGGAATAATGTGGAATAAACGCGCGTTTTTTCATTTAATGCGAGTTCAAGAACACGCACACCTGCAAAAAACCATGAAATAAACTGATAGTTTTATGGTTTGACATCCGAATGATAAAGGATTCTCTTCCTGAAGCTGAACCCCACTGCAGTCGTAAATGAGTCACCCGAGAAAAAGTGGAATTCATCGTTAATTTGTTGTCTCCCATTTTGTCAATCGAAAAGGCATTTTTTGTGTGGATGTGATTGCCGCTGAATGCTTCTAAAAAACTCTACGCCCGACTTTTATGTCCCGGTGATATCAGTAACAATGTCTGAATTGATTGCGTAATTAACGCAATGGCAATAATTGAACTAATGCATAATACGCACCGAATCCAGCAAATGATATGACATTCGTCATGACGATACAAATTTTTTATGACCTCAGCTCCCCCAGACCCAAACTCTAGATTCGTCACTGGTTTTCAACATGTCGTACGCGTACCCCTGGGGGTACGCGAAGGACCATTTGGGATAGGCAAACTCAAAGTCGGCAATGGCGGACACAAGAAAACATGAGGGATTTAAAATGTTGCAGAATTTGTTTCCTAAGTTCGTGTAAAAATTAAATGTGAAAGTTGTGCGAGTCCTAAACCTACCCTCAAATAATTGGATTGCGTGTTGTCTGGAGCAAGGATTTGGATTGGTGCCCGTTCCCTTATAAGCCACAATTTATCATAACAAGGTCTTGGATTTTCTACACCTCGGTTGGAGCAAGGATTTGAATTGATGCCCGTTCCTTTATAAGCCAAAATTTATCATAACGAGGTTTTGGATTTTCTACACCTCGGCTGGAGCAAGGATTTGAATTGGTGCCCGTTCATTTATAAGCCAAAATTTATCCTGAAAAGGTCTTGTCTTTTCTACACCTCGGCTGGTACAGATGCGTTTCTTGTTTCTTCCTAGTACTGTCTCTGATAATATTAAATAGCTTCTTTTTTCTTCAAGAAAGTTTAGCAGTAAAAGTTATCTTGAGCCCACTTTCTGTTATGCCACTCGAAAATACTCTCTCCAATTCGAAGGATACACTTACGAACCATATTGAGAA
The DNA here is from genome assembly GCA_013235015.1 of Araneus ventricosus. Taxonomy (NCBI): domain Eukaryota; kingdom Metazoa; phylum Arthropoda; class Arachnida; order Araneae; family Araneidae; genus Araneus; species Araneus ventricosus. The sequence goes on along the minus strand of BGPR01007229.1, from coordinate 54,478 downwards.
TTACTTGTGCAAACCATGGTAATTCAATGTGTATATCCTGTTTTGCAATTTATTACTATCGAATAAGGCAAAAGAAAAATTGCATAATAATAAAACAAGTAGATTTATTTATCTTCGTTTAAAAAATCAAATCGAAATTAAAGTTTAAATACAGCAGAAAATGTCTTTATATTTGAATATGCTATTTAAATTTTACAGTCATTTGAAATCATAAAACGAAGTGAATAGGTATGATAGTTTAAGCACGAAAATGATCTCTTTGTCCGTAGTATCCTTTATTTAATCTCCATATCTAAGCAGTTATAGAAATCAGATTCATTTTAGTAAATAATTTGATTTGTGTTTAATATTGCAATTGGGTGAAATTTTCCAAAATTTTTCAATGCCATCGCAATCTGAAACTTGTATGAGAAGATAAAGGATCATTGTGTCGTGAGCTTTGCTTTGTGTGCAGTCTTGTGTTCTTTGTAGTGCGTATTTGGACTGTAGCCATATAGTTTTCTAAGAAAAGATAAGGCACAAAGAAAAAATAGTAGAGGTAGATGGGGGGTAAAGATGGTTCGCACCTCCTTGAAAGCTATGAAAATGCTGTAGACCACTGAAAAAGAACAACTGAAAGCTTTCTCTGAAAGTCGAGTCGGGCTAATTGCTGTCTCTTGAGTTACAGCTGTATCTTTCAGTGTTACAGAGGTTTTAAAGATTTAATTTTAATTTAAAATGAAGATTTATATAGTTCAATCACTGTTGAACTTTTAATGCAAAGAGAACTATCTTATACATTACTCTGTTTTTACCATAACTCCTGCTTTACTGTAGCAGCAAATGCAGGTCATTAAGGTATCCGACTGGTTTAAAATCGTCGTTTTTGATGAAATTATCAAAAAATTTTTATGACTTAATTTTGTAGCCTGTTTAACCAGCTTTCTAAAACTGTCTCACTTTTTACTCTACGTGAATTACAAATGGAGTTACAGCTGTTTTATTACCGAACTGTAAGCATTATTTTATGTTGCATGAAAACTTTAAATGTGTTTTCTGAGAATTGATATTTTTGAGGAAAACTGTCGACCGTAACAATGATTTCTCAAAAAGTTATTCAAGTATTGATATGGAATTTTCTGAGATTGTTTTCTGTGATATGCTTGATGTTGTCTTCTAAAAACTAAGGTCAATTTTAAAATCAAGTATTATTTTGAAGTGCTTAAATATAAACGAAAAGCATTTTTTTTATGAAAAATTACCAGTTTAGTAACTATGTTCAGTTATATCTCGAAACTATTTTGAAGTACAAGAAATATTTTAAAGCGTAACACAGATAACTGTCATAAAAATGTACTCCCACAAGGGTTTATGTATATTTAGAATATGATTTTGTCTATGGCTGTTAGCGTAAGGCAAATATTTTAGTCATTTTTCTTCAAATTCCTCAGTTTTTTAAAAAAAATATTATTTTGAAAGCCTAATTTTACAATATTTTCATAGTTTTAAAACATATGCAAAATAACATTAAAAAAAATATATAAGTTATTCTTCAAAAAAATGTCTCCGAACACAGTCGGATATCTTAAAACTGATAAGATATGAAAATATGATTTGATACATCAAGGGAGGTCTGTTTATCGAATGTAGGCTGAAATAGTTTGATCTTTAGTATGCACTCCATATCCTACATCTGTCCTGCCCTAGAATCTGGCAAAAATTGCTTAATTTGAAAGCTGTTTTCATTCAGTATTTTCTTATATACAAATCCAACTGTATATAATGGTGTTAGTGGCAACTGGAGTTCATGTAATGTAGAAACTTCCAAGCAGTCGGATCACCATTGACCATCGTAATGTGCCTCTTAGGACTACAACAAAGCTCGGTGAAATTAAATAAGCTTTGTTTTAATAAAGTAGTTTTAATGCTACAGTAAATTCGATGGTTAGATTTCGGCAGGATCGGAAGATCTGCGGTCCAGGGCTTTATTCCGCCAAAGATAAGTCGTTTTATTAGGTATTCTGCAAATTAAATCCTTTAGTGTGGTGCGATATGGAAGATAGCAGTGTGGGATGCTACTGCGGATGTGGTTTGGTCATCTGGCAGTAGTTGAAACTGACGAGGCACCTCCAAAAATCGTTCTCTTGGAGCTTCAAAAGTGATAAGTATTTAAACAACTAATAAAGTTTCCTTTGTATACGTATATCTTAATACGCTTTATCAAAATTATCTAAAAATTTTTAACTTTATTTGTGATCCACCTGGAAATAAAATGCATTTTGCATTTTCCCAATAAATAACTACAGTCATTGCACTCTTTTGTACATACCAATAAACCCGTGGGAAACTTTTGAAAATTCAACCTTCCTTCACCCCCAACAAAAAAAAAATTATTCTTTTGTTGTGTTGTTGTAATTAAATACTCAGGGAGGTTTACACACAAAATACCAAAGACAATTCATTGATATAAACGTATTTACAATACTTCTCTGCATACGATATTGTGTGTGAGACTAATCTTTGGTATAATTAAGAAAGAGGGATGTTGACAAGAGAAATAATGTAAGCAACCATTACTTTATGTGCTTGCTATTGCGTAAAGTTAGAAAGTTGTTTTCACTGCAAGGGAAGAACACGCGCAAGAAAACAACTTTTATAGATCGCGCTTAATCACAATGCTGCTTTAATTTTTATATTAGATGTTGCGTCATAAGTCTAAGAAAACCTCTCCAGTGATACCTTGTTCATCACTGCAGGCTTTGTATTAGTTGAGAAAAAGGGATGCTGACAACTGAAATAATATATAGGAAGGCTTTGCATTAGTTGAGAAAAAGAGATGCTGACAACTGAAATGATATATAGGAGCATTTCCAAGAAGAAATCACTCTCCATATTCGGCCTCACGTGGAATAAAACGCGCGCTTTTCATTTAATGCGAGTTCAAGAACACGCACACCTGCAAAACCATGAAATAAATCAGATAGTTTTATGGCTTTGACATCCGAATGATAAAATGACTTTCCCGAAGCCGAACCTCTACTCGCAGTCGTAAATACGAGTCGTTCCGAGAAAAAGCGGGAATTATCAAAACAATTTGTATAATTGCTCTCATTTCATTTAATGAAAAGGCATTTTTTTGTGTGAGTGTGATTAAAGCGCTGAATGTTTAAAAACCCCGCAGCGCTGGCCTGACTTTTTTTTATGTCCCGCAGGATATCAAAGTAATTAGAATAACCGACTGATTGTAGGTAGTAATGAACGGCCGGCAATGGACTGAACTATTAATTATGACGCCGCAGCGCACCACTCAGATACGTATCTGGATGCGAGGAAAGTTCAAAACCGAAAAGTCACTCTGTCAAGGTTTATTCACTGATTGCGAACCGTAAGACTTGGGACATTATCTATCAGGATTATGAGATCTATGATAATGCGCGCTCAAAAGAAAGCATTTGTATTCGCCAAAGTGGCCAGACGTCTCGCGGCCGTTCCGAATTTTAACTCTTTAGGCCAAACTGAAAATCTATCCTGGAATAAAATTAGATGTCCCGGATTGTTCCACTTTTCAAATACGAATCGGAATACGAGGAAAGTTCAAAACTGAAAAGTCAGTCTATCAAGGTTTATCCACTGATTGCGAAACTTAATGTCTTTGAACAGAGATTTAGTATGAAGAAATTCTATCAGGCTTACGAGATCTATGATAATGCGCGTTCGAAATAAAACATTTACCTTCGCCAAAATGATAAGTTGTCCCGGAGCAACCGCTATTTTTAGTTCTTTGTCCGAAACTGAAAGTATATCCTGGAAAAAAATTGAATGTCCCGGATTGTTCCACTACTCAGATGCGAATCTCGATACGAGTAAAGTTCAAAACTGAAAAGTCAGTCTGTCAAGGTTTATTCACTGATTGCGAGCCTTAAGTCTTTAGACACCGGTTTGAAATGAAGAAATTATGTCACGATTACTATATCTATGATAACGTGAGTATAAAAAAAGTCCTGGATTAATAGAACAGTCTCGACTTTTAGCTCTTTGTCCCAAATTGATGATTTATCCTGGTTTAAATTAAATATTCCGTAATGTTCCACCACCCAGTTACGAATCTAGATGCGAGGAATGTTGAAAACTGAAAAGGATGAAGAAATTCTATCAGGATTACGATATCTATGATAATGAGCCTTCAAAATAAAGCATTTATCTTCATTGAAGTGATCAGACGTCTCTGATTAACGGGGCAATCAAGACTATCAGTTCTTTGTCCCAAATTGTAGCTTCTGGATTATTCCATTTACTTAAAAGTAAAAAGTACATAACAAGAAACTAGGATAAACTATATTTGATTTTTTTTAAAGTCAGCTTTTGAAGAATTCTTTTTCCGAACTTTTAGTGTACATGGAATGTGGTAATCCTATTTTAGTGGATAATGCCAGTTCAGTATTGCAGTTAGTTTGAATAATAGTAGTTTACGTTGTATGTGAGAAAGGTAATTAGTTTGTGGGTCTTATGCTGGTCACCTACCCACCAAATCTAGGGCATCAGAGTTGAAGCTAAGGAACTCGGGTCACTTAAGCTGTATTTAAAGAGAGGATGTTTCAAATAAGATGGAATAGCCGCAGTTTTGGACTCTGTCCTGTACTGCGATATATATATATATATAAACAAAAGAAAAAATCAAAACCACGTCATAAAAGAAAAACCAAAACAACAAAAAGAAACAAAACGCCAACGTCCGGGACGCGTCATCAGCAAGGGAAATACCGAACGAGCGTATATATAAATAAATTCGGTGTTTTCTAAACACAAACTCTAGCAATAATGCTAAAAAGAGTTTGTTTCCCCGGAACACCGAACAAAAATCATAGTTTGAAACAAGGCAACAAAGCAAAATGCCCAAGTCCAATTGAAAAAATAAAAATAGAAAGCCCATGAAACCCAACCTCAGAACCAACAATGCGCAACAAAAATGAAGAAAAAGGTGCCAAAAATTTTAGGTGTCCATTTGAAATAGTACTTCTTCGATTTAAGTATTTCTTTGATTAAAACTAATTTCTTAATTGGTTATTGCATTTGTTTCTATTTATATTTATATATGTTTTGTATATTTAGCGTCTGTAGTAATTTTACCAAACGTCCCGAATTCGGCAGGACGATCCAGATTTTTAACTTTATTCCTCTTTGTTAGTCACTCTGCCAAAGTGAGGCGTTGTTGAAGGTTAGCCAAGACAGTCTCAACTTCTGACTGTTTGTCTGGTTTGAAACTTTGTTTAAGATTTGTCTCGGTTTTGAATAAAATGTCCCAAATTCCTACATTTTTTACCTATAAATAATAAACTTATATTCAAAATTCAATATTAAATATTGACATCGGAGGTTTTTCCTTCCAGAATTTTGCGGTGTGTTGAATACGGTCATGTAGTTGATATATTTATGGGTTTTGTTGAAAACCACGTTCCTTATTCTAATTTTGTAGAGGGACGAGATTCATGTTTATGTGGAATGCCGCTGTTGAAGAATTAATTCAATTTCAGGAACCATTTTTATTAGATGGCTAAGTTCCACGACACAGTACATTAAAAGGTGCAAGACAGAGAACAACAACACAGCACAAGTACACAAAAGAAGAAGAGAGAGAGAGGCATCATGGGAAAACCCTGGATGGCTCTAGTAGCGCCCCCTACCATAAAAAGGAAAAGGCAATGAATTGTAACGGCTACAATTTTTAAAAAATAACGTGATTTTTTAGCTTAATTAGGACCATTGCTCTGATATTAATAGAATAAATATTTCCTCACATGAATAATGCTAAGCGACATTTATTCTTTCATACTGAAAAACTTTAATCAATTTAAACAATTTTATGCTTTTTATTTTTTATAAAGATTTCATCGAGTAAAACAACGGAGTTAAGATATGGATTAAGCAAATAATAATTATTTTTCAACTATATATGATGCAGTTTTCTCTTTATTTGTTAACCTCTTGAGAACCCGCGTAATGGACATATGTGTTTTATTCACAAAAAACCCTGCTCCAATCCAATGCTTTAGAAATTCCCGTGCTCTGTCATCTATTTATTATAGATAATTAATTAATTATATTAATTAATAATTGATTACTTAATTAATTATATATAGAGTTATGTAATCCTATCAAGAATATTAATCTCGATTTTTGTGAAAATTGGTCGAAAATTATGTCTTTGGGTCTCAAGAGGTTAAATACACTTTTGGGGCTATTTTGCATGACACTAAATTTCTAAAATTTCAGAATGAGTAATTATTAAATTCAAAGATTTAATTTAAAAATCCATAAAAAAATTCTCTTTTGAATTCGAAATAAACAATTATTATAACTGCAATGACGTAGTATGCATTAAAAGCTATTCAAATCGAAACAATATAAGAATGATGCGTTCTTCATGCAAATGACCCTGCAAAAATCCTCCATCTGTAATTGCCGGAATGTTCCCGTAATCGAGCGGCAAGAATCAAACAATGATGCAAATAAAACGAAAAGTCCAAGGGAAAACGAGGCATTATGGCACCGTGATCATGAAAAGAGAATGATGAATCATTGAGCGGTATGGTCTGCGTTGCCCATTGTCCATCCTCTTCAATGTCAGGGCCTCACTTCGCTCATCACGCCCTGACCTTATCTGAGAAGGAGCCCAACCGGTTCGTATTGTTCATTGTCATTGCTGAAGATTTTTCTTGGATGGATCGGACGGAAGATCCATTCTTCTGTGCCTTACAATTATCTTCGATATGATGACGTCATTAGATGAAGGACTTCATAAATAATTTATAACTGTTCATAAAATGCTAATTTTAGTATGTTACGGATCCCACTGTTTGTGACGGCTGAGAACGAAATAAAGAGAGAGTTCAAAGTAAAATTAGGACAGCGTGTTTTAAAGTTGTTAGATCCTTTGAACTTCAACCCGAGACGCTCTAAATTTGTGGGAGGGTGTAAAACCGAGGCAGTAAGTTAGAACCGGACAATTCCAGCTAATCCGGGATATCTGGTAGAACTGGTCAATTCCAGCTAATCCGGGACATCTGGTAGAACCGGGAAATTCCAGCTAATCCGGGACATCTGGTAGAACCGGGCAATTCCAGCTAATCCGGGACATCTGGTAGAACCGGGAAATTCCAGGTAATCCGGGACAGCTGGTCACTTTATCATCAGCACATGCCTACTTAAGTAATTTAATAATGTCAAACGAATTTCGACGTGGAACTGGGATTATTCCCTAAAACTTTGGACTATATTCTATGCGTAGCAAAAACTGAGAAGAATTCTGCGGAAGATAATTTTCAAAAATTAAGTCAAAGTAATTCTTTTAAAAAATGAAGTGAATTATTTTGTTCTAAGTAAGTAAAACTGCAATTCAGGATGTTTTATTCAAAGTTGGGACAAATCTGGGACATTTTTTTCTGTCCAGGATGAAGAGGTAAATCGGGCGTATCTCGGCTAATCACTTTAAGCTTGGTCTGTCACTTTAGTTTGTTTTCATATATTGTTCTAAAGCTGAAAGATATTACTATCATTTCAAATACGCAATAGCTGGTATGATGAAAAGATTAAGAGTTACGGGAGAAAATTACAGAGATTATATTCGAAACCTTTGAGGAAATTTGGAATAAATTAGGATTAAGCAAAACACCTCTTTAGAATTTCATGTAATTGAACTAAACGGAGCATTTATTTTCTTACATAATAATAATCTATTATCTTTGAAGGATAAAAATGAGTTAAAATAATTAATATTTTAATTAAAATAATTAAAAGGATCATAATTTATTTAAATACATATAAAAATATATCGAAAAACTTCGGCTCCTTGCCTGAAGACACCTAGCAAATCAAATTTGCACCTCGATTCAGTTGGATAACGCATGTTACATTTTCCAAAATCCTGTCCAATAAAATTAGAAGCTTATTAACAAAGAATTACAGCAATGTTTTTTCACTTAAAAGACAAGCCAATCTGAATTTCGAACACGTACTAAAACGACGCACGATCGAAATTACTTTGTTGTTTCTTTAAAAGTAAAAACACGATTCTACAAACCGTGACCTGTTATTTATTTTGAAGGCTCGCTGAAGAAAAGCAAAACAGAAGAAGAAAAAAAAGAACTTTTAATGAATAGAACGATTCGGATAACTCTGGCTAAACGCGGAACAAATCTGAATTGCAAATGAGAGATAATTGGACACGCAATTAATGCAACTCTCCCTCTGCACCGAATTTACCCCAAAAAACGTGAGAAAACAGAAGAGATAAAAGGCGGATCAGAGGAGAAATAAAACGAAAATGAGATTATGTTGAGGAAGGATTATGCCATTCAGATGT
>BGPR01007229.1:22703-37917 GCA_013235015.1 Araneus ventricosus | reverse complement strand
AAAAGCCGAAGCAATCTATAATCTTCCAATTAGCGAACACCTTTTAGCAATTTTCAGCGCAATTATTATTTTACTTTCACAATGGAGCATTTCCCACCGTCCCGTATTAAAAAACGTAAAAGAAAGAAACTCTTTAACTGGGCTAATTTAGCGGCAACTCGCCAGCCTACCGAAAACGTTTCTCTTTTTTTCTTCCATCGAACCACCTGTATGTTGAAATAAGTATTGAATGTTCCTTTTTAGCAAGTGATCGCTCATGGTGTTCTTTTTAGTTCGCCTGTTCGTAGTGACACACTTTCTGCAGCCGACGAAGAGGAGGGGAGAGGGGAGTGAGAGTATCTCTTCGATGACCAGCCACGTGATCGGAGAGTTTCTCGTTCCAATTTGGCTCGCGTGGCACCGCGCAACAGGTTCTCTACCTCCCCTCCCCCGAATTGGATCATGTGGAGGAAACTCAATTACGACTGATACTGTGTAATCGGATGAAGCAACTTCCCTCCTGCCATCGGAAACAATGGGACGCCTCCACTGAACCCCGGGGGGGTGAAAGGGTTTTGACAGCCATTAATCGTCCCGCAAAGACCTGACATTAACTTTCCTTTCACACTAATCACAAGCCCTAATGGCTTCCTCGAACTCATTCATTATCGCCTCCGCATCGCGAATTCTATATTTTTCTCAATCGAATCTACAGGGTGTCCCAAAAATAATGCACTCGCACTTTGAATAACTATTACGTGAAGAATTAATAACATACATCGAAGTTTCATAATTCTGATCAACTAACACAAATGTAGAATCCTGTCCAGTGGCAGCTCATTCATTGTAGCCTGCATTTAATGAATTTGCTCCAATGGCGGAAAACTGGTCCAGAAAGTCTAGATTGGAATCTTTTCTCACCTTTGGTATTTTAGGAAATATTTCGGTGGCGCTCTGATGGTTTTTGGAGATAGATCCTAGCAGAGTGGCTGACAAGCTTCACAAGTAGCCATACCAGACGCCTATACTTTCAGCATGGAAAAAAGAACTTTTCCACGTCACGAAATGCAATTTCAACCCAGTGCTCCAGGAACATGCTTTTAGTGTACCAAGCTCTTCTTCGAGAGGACAGTGGCAGATCCTTTGCTATTTTTGGACTTTATATCAAAATTTATAGAATCATGGACAAGGTTTAGGGTTGATAATTTAAAACTAATCCAAGTGGCAGAATAGCATCACACTGAATTTTTATTCTTAATGTAAGGTTTAGTTCAGTTATTAACGCCCCATTTTGAAGCAATACGAGAGTTATTTTGGGGCGGACCTCGGCATTTGAATCGTGTTCAGATGACGAGGACCTGATCTGGCATCCTTCACTCCAAACTTCCACGCCACACCAGTGAGGGGACAGTTGGCCCCTAAGTATGATTTAGCTTGCAATAGGTCCATATGCACAGTGCATCTTGAGAGGAAACGGGATTCGAGCCTGGAATATCCGACCCTGAAGCCAAGATCCACCACTAGCCACCGCCGCCCTCAGAAAGTAAGAAATGCTTTGCTTATCTAAGCTCAGTGGTGGTTTTTCGCCTAGAGACCCTGAGGGGGCCTCAAAATCGATTTGACGTAATCACATTCCTAAGTAAAAGGTGACTTTACGATACTGGATAGGGCCCTCGAAACAATTTTGCGCCTGTGTCCTTATATTGTTAAAATCCGCCACTGTCTAAGCAGAAACAAAAAGAATATGTAGAAAGAATTATTAATGTTAGTGGAAATAAAAATAGTCATTTATAGTCAATCCAGACATTTTCAGAATCTGCGGTACTGATGGAACTGTTATTTAATGAATTAAAAATCATTGTTTTGCTGGATTAAAAAGTTCCATGATACCAAAAGAAAATGCTTGTTAATAACAAAATTTTACCATTAAAAAGAAATGCACATTTCCAGCTGAAAATCAGGAAAATTTCAACAAGCGTCTAAAATTTTTATATTGCCCAAAGCATAAAATTTCGAAACGCGAAACCTCTGCCGTTAAAAGTAGATATAGCTTAGCGATATGGCATGGCTTGAAAAAAATATTTAATGCGCATTTTTCGAGAATACATTTACATGATAAACTGTGTTGTAAGGGCAATATTTTGTGCAGGTGACATATACCGTTCCCGTGGGCCTTGACCTTGGCAAAGACAAACAAAATGTCGTGGTTGACATGTCGAGCTTCAAAAAAAGCGCTCATTAACATTCTGGAGCGAAAGTGTGATGCAATTTGATCCATAGCTTGATCGCATCTATAATGGATGGAAAAAATCCCTCTTACTCTTTTCAGTGTTTCTTCCTCTTAGTGTAAGAGACCTTCGTTTAATTTATTATTTTCAAGAGTATTTTATGAGACATTGCTGAAAACTTGAGGGATTGATAAGGTAAGCGGAGGTCATTAAATGAAGAACAAAATTTTATTTTCTGGAACCTCTCAGAACGCAAGAATTACTAACCCAAAACTCCCGTGAATCTAAACACAAAAAGATATTACTGCAAAAATTTAAAAAAATCATTTTAGTGAAGGATTCTTTTTCAAGTCGGCTAAAGCCGAAAATTCAGCTTCAGTTTTCGCCTGGTCCAATTGTCAAACATTTTTATCTTAACACAATTACACGATATGAATGATATAGCATTCATTTTCATTCTCAGACAACATGAAACGAATGATATAACACTCAATTTGTAATTCAATTCAGTGTAAAAATAAATCGCATTATAACAATGTTTGTTGTCCGTGAATGTGTTAAAAACACTGACAAGAACTTCAGTTATGCATGCAGTCAATCATGTGCTTTTTTTATATTTCATAAATATGAAGGAAATAATAATAATAATTTTATACATCATTTCAGTAGCAGATCAATCAGATTATTGGGGGGGGGGGGGCTGAGGACGCATTTTATATTCATAAAAAATGTCAAACCTCATGGCTTATGTAAACCAAAACACCTTAACTTTACAGACTTGACTCACCTGACAATAAAAATCATAAAGAACAGTACAGTACTTTCGATAATTTAATAAAAAATTCAATGAAATAACAAGCCAAAAAATGTTTTCGACCACATCCATGTTACAAGTGGAATGACTAGAAAAGTGGGAAAATTTTCGAACCTGTCAAGCCAGAAAGCAATGTTGTGTAGTTTTTTTTTAAAGGGAAATTAAGAACAAACAGTTGTAGTGATTTTAAACAAAATCAAGAATTCTGGTTTAGCTCTGGGGGGCTGCAGCCCGATAGCCACCCCCCTGGATTCGCCACTGCATTATTTATAACGAAAATTAACTTGTCCATGATAGCATTTAATCCGACATAAAAAATTTATATAAAAATTTCCATCGGAGAAGGTTTCAAATTTTCATAGATTGCAGCCCATATTGGCGGGACTGTCTGGTGGCAGAGACTCGGGTTCGAGACCCGATTTCACAGAATGTTTACAGTGTATATCCTCTCTATCCTCTCCTCTGACGACAATTTTAATGGACAATTGTGTTTTATTCACAGGAAAAAGTTTCTTACCATTCAAATCCCTTAAATGCCGCTGTCCAATGCTTTGGATGGTCCCATGCTGTCATCTATTAATTATGTATATTTATTTATAATTTATTTATTATATTAATTAATACATAATTAATAAATTAATTATTTATAATGTTATACAATCCTATCAAGAGCATTAATCTCGATTTTTCTACTTTCGAATTATTATTAAAACTCAAAATTATACCTTTGGGTCTAGAAATGATATGGCTCTGGTGCATGTAAAAAAAACTTGTAAAGGGTCAAATGCAATTTTATTTAACCCTCTGACCACTGAGGGTTCTCAAAATCTGAGTACAGTTGTATACGGAGGTTTGTTTACTAATGGATAGGTGAAATAGATTCGTCCACCCCGTTTCCCCTCACTACGGGTGGCGGAAGATGTGAATGGAAGGCCTTTCATCTCTTATCTCTACCACAAGCCCAACTGCCTTCTCCCCACTTTCGGAACAGCAACCGGCCGAAATCCGCTCAACTAGTATAGAAGTTGCATGGCCGGTTACGGCCGGCTTAGGAGTCAAAGGGTTATTGAGAATAAATAATATTCCAATGTTATGCTATCAGTGTTCAAGCATCTCTGCATTTTGGGATTTCATCACCATACAACTAATTTCTGACCCTGATTTCTTATAGAACTGAGCAGGACTTACTTCTGTGTGTGTTGAGGAGTGTAGAGCCAAACAGGAGCAGTAGCCAGAGCTTGGGGCCAGCGAAGTATCTTCTCATCCTTCCACGGCTCGATCATCGGTCCGCTTCTGCAAACAAAAGCACCAATGGTCAGTCAACGGTCAAGCAAAAACAAAGAGACATACTTCGTTAATGAGTTAGACAACTGTGAACTCCCATTAAAGGTAGAGTTTTTAAATTTTTATTCAATGGAGTCATTTTACGTGACGTCACGGTCATGGGACAAACGTAATTGCGCATGTCATCTAACGTCTAACTACACAGTGTCCTACATTGTGTTGCGACATTGAGTCTTATTGCTTCCATCAACAACAACTTCAGGGAATTCGAAACTGACTCAGTGCTATTAAGTGAACGTGAATTGGGTTTACTAAAATTCACTATAAATGTAAATAAAACTTTGAAGAAAATTAAACTTTGCGATTTTTTGAGGATGACCAAATCGACGTAAAATCCTATACTAACTAGGAATTTTAAGTGTGTGGCAAAAAAAAAAAAAAAATGAAACTCAGCGGCACTTAGACGGTTCTAATAGAATTGAATAACTACGTTAATTGGAAAACGAAAGCTACTTCCAATTGTCACATTTCAATCTTTATAAGATCAAACGGGTTTCAGCTCTTTTATTAATTTTAATTTTCATATGTATTCATTACAGATGACTCGCTCGGATCTCTGGCTTCTTTTCGTGCCAGAAAAGCTTTTTCGCTGATTGACTGATGTTTGCGTTGCTGTACAAGAAAAGTATTATGATGGCTTCAGCAAATCATCAGCAAAATCATTTGAGGCAAATAAACGAAAACATCTTTCGAAATTCTGCATGAAATAACTTCAGTTCAATTTTTATAGATTTAAACAGCATAACATTTTTATAGATGTAAATTACATGCCAAGTGCCAAGTAATATTACAAAATATCTTCAGTTAAATTTTTATAGATGCAAACAGCTTTTAAATTACATGGCAAGTGCCAAGTAATAATACAAAACGAATATCTGATTGACTGATGTTTGCGTTGCTATACAAAAAAAGTATTATGATGGCTTCAGCAAATCATCATCGAAATCATTTGAAGCCAATAAACAAAAATATCTTGCAAAATTCCGCATGAAATATCTTCAATTCAATTTTTATAGATGTAAACAGCTTTTAAATTACATGCCAAGTGCCAAGTAATACTACAGAACGAAATAAATTAAGATCAACCAATTTTACAATATTTTTATTAAAAAAACTCTAATTATATCATTCCCCTGATGGGCAGTTTAGAATTACTATGAATACTGAAATTTTTCTCGAAAATAAACTTCCATTTGGTTCAAAAATATATGAAAACCGGTCTGAATCTACGCAACATTTTAAAAAGCCACTTCAATAAAGTACATTTTACAACACGAGACACTTTTGTTATTCCACTTCAAATACGCATAAGCACTGCCTATTGCGAAACTTCAAGCAAGAGAGTGTGTTCCGCATTTTAAATGCGGCGGTCATCTAAGTCCTGCCAGTGGACCGTGAGATGGAAAGCTAATTGGCCGTCTTAATCACAGAACATTGCAAAACGCTACGCATGCACATACAATTTACTCGAAAAATTGAACCAGAACCTATTTGTATGATAAGGGTGAAAACGCGCTCCAGATTTGCATGGAGTAGTAGTATTTTTATCAACCTACTACAGTCTGTTTTTCCACCAGATCTTATCAAAGAAAACGTGTATTTCTGGAAATTTACGCAATGTTAAAATTTCGGTGCGTTTCCGGAAGGTGTGCGAAAATTATGGATAAATGTGGAAATAATAAGAGATAGCAAGATGAAATTGTGAGCGACAAATAAACTTATTATATTTCAGTAAATCTCAAATTAAGGCATACATTCATTGTTCCTAAATAATGTTCCTAAATAATTCCTAATAATTCCTAATTCCTAATAAGTCCTAAATAATTCCTAATAATTCCTAATTCCTAATAAGTCCTAAATAATTCCTAATTAATAATTCCTAATAAATAATTCCTAATAATTCCTAAATAATTCCTAATAATTCCTAAATAATTCCTAATTCCTAATAAATAATTCCTAATTCCTAATAAATAATTCCTAATTCCTAAATGGTTTGGTGGTTCTAAATGTGATGTTTTAGCGATCTGGACGCTTTTCTTATAGAGATTTCCTTTAAAGATCGACGGGGGGCTGCAATGCTCTTACGGAGAACGACCGCTGGGACTTACTTACCTTACACAACTGTGACTTTCTGTGACTAAAATAACTCTATGTGACTATTAACTCTACAGTCTATAGTGACTATTAGTCTAGTGTGACAATGTGACTCTATCTATGTAAAATTCTTCGTGATTTTTACCAACTTTGCAGCTCAACTGTGACTAAACCGTAATTCCAAATTCTAAAATTCTTTTTGCAATCTTCAATGTCTGCCTTTCTCTGTTAACTGAAACTAAAACCAACTATCTATGTTATTTGGTTGAGGAGCTATAAGCGTTTAACTTTAGCACGAAAAGCGTCATAATTTTTTCCTTTCCCGACACACCATTAGACCACTATGGAGAGACGTAAGTCTACGTCAAAAAGATCTGGCTGAAGCATTTTAGGGACCCGAAATATAGTAGTTATTATGAAATAAAAATAAAGTACATAAATAAAAATAATTAAGGTGTTTTCCTTGATCTTCAATGGTATCGCATAATCCGACATTTTGTTAAAGTAATCACGACTCAACAATTTAGCCAGCCTTTTTGGAATTGGGATCTGTCATTTAAAAGGTTGTGCATTATATATTATTTCACTGCAAATAGAAGTATGCAGAAAAACAACGAAAATGATTAATTTTAAAATTAAGCAAAAACTATTGTATCTATTACAAAGTACATGACTATCAAAACATACCAAATTAGATATTCGAATGAAGAACTGGAAATGCTTAAAGGAGCTCATGAAAAGTGATCGTAAATGATGACGATAAAATTTCGTTAAACTCTTACGACTCAACAATAACATAATTTGCCTTAGCTGTGATTAACAGAATTAATTCATTCCAAATTCGATCACTAGTAATATGCGAGTTATATGACCACTTTTGCAACCAGCGGGAGTGGTCTCCCCTAAACTTTCTCGTATACTCTCGATAAAGGTGCTGTTTCCCCTCCCCCCGCGTGGATAAAAAAATTCGAACCTATTGTAACCCAGGATCCAATGACTATCAGAAAATATTTAGGTAAAAAATCAAATTCGAAGAGATGCGTTCTGATTAAATGAATACCGATTTCTACTCTTTCTTGGCTCAAGGACAATCCTTCCGCGTGCACAGATTGCTACCAAGTACGCATGCGCATGGAGAATCGGATGAAAAAAAACGCCAAGCAGGAGTCAATAAATATCGTGCACAGAAGATTGCGTTCAATCCTCATGCGCGTGGAGAAGCGCATATACAGACCGACAGACAGTCAACCTTTTGACGGATTCGGCCCAAAATTTGATACGGACCTAAATTCACGACGATAAAACTGTGTACCAAATTTTATCCATCTAGCTATTCAAGTTTTTGAGTTATAGCGTTCGCATGACCGCGGACATACAGACAGACTTCCCGCTGACGGATTTTGTCCAAAATTTGAAAGAAACCTACAAGATATGTTTAAAGACCACATGCCACATTTCATCCCCGTAGCTCTAATAGTTTTCGAGTTATCATGTTCACAGACAGACAGACATAATTCCAAAATTGTGTTTTTCGGACTCAGGGAGGTCTGCAACGTGGAGATTCGTCAAAATCTCGAGTTCGAATTTTTTGACGTTTACAATACTTTCTCTTTGTATACTTCGTATACGAGAAAGTAAAAAGGGACAAAGCTACAAACAACTCTCTTCTTGATAAATAGAAACAGAAGTCCCAAAGCTCGTTAGCAACGCTAGTAGAACAAACAAACGGCCCTCTCTAATGATATTTACAAAATGCAACTTTATAATGTTTCGTGGAATTCTTAATGACTCAACAAATCAAAACTGCATTATGAATATTACATTTTACCCTACCAAAATCTAATTTTTATCTAATCGCTATTCGGTGAATAGCATATTCGTAATTAAAGCAAATTCAGTGGACCTTGTAATGTTGTTGGGTCCAACTGGACCGTGAAGCCAGTGAGTGATATTCAGAGGTGACATTCAAACAACCCTTTCTCCTCGTTACATTAGTCACTCCTATGGCAGCTATTATTTATGACAAGTAAGAATAATTTTATGGTTCTTGGAAAGAAAGATTATTCTAAATATAACCGCAGACTGATTTATTGAATGAAAAGAGAATTAATCAATTCTTTATCGAGAATTTTTTCGTAAAAATACCGCATTTGTTTAGTAGAGAGAAAATAAAATAGAAAATGGTTGCTTAGAATGGCATATTAGGCACTTGTGGGTGACACATTAACTATAACCTTATTTTTTGTGACTGCTGAGAAAAAATTGGAAAAAGCTTTCACGGTCTAGTGTTCTTTTCAATTCCTACTATTAGTCCACACTCTCGCTATATATATATATATATTTATTTATATATCTTGTTCAAATTTTGCAATCGATTTTAAACTAACTTTCCGATGAGCTGGATACTTTAAACTTTAAACATAGCTCAGAACTAGATGACAATGCGATATTAATTCGCTTTCTTGTCTGTATGTTAGTCCGTTTGTCTGTCATTTCATATTTTGCATGACGCATGCGCGGTACGTTTTTCATTATATCTTGAAAACTATTAACATTACAGACTTGGTTCTTGGGTATATGGATGGACCATGGGATCATCGAAGCACCCCCATATTTTAGCCATATCTTTGCGCATGCGCAGTACGTTTTTCATTACATCTCGAAAACTATTCACATTACAGACTTGGTTCTTGGGTATATATATGGCCCATGGGATCATCGAAGCACCTCCATATTTCAGCCATATCTTTGCGCATGCGCAGTACATTTTTCATTATATCTCGAATCATCTAAGCAGGAATTGACTTTAAATTTTTTTTATATTACTTGTTTAGTTTTTGTTTGAGTTTTCTCAAACGACTCTTATTACTGATTCATGTTGACAAAGTAAAAATTATCCGTAAAAAGGGTAAGTAAATAGAATAATTGCAGGGTCTCACAAAAATGCATACGCACTTTTAATAACCACGTAAAATATCCATAACATGTATCGAAGTTTTATAATTGAAATTAATTAACATGAATGTAGAATCTTCTTAAGGGTAGTTAGAACCAGTCCATTAACCCTAACCCTGTTACTTCGATGTACCTTTTCTCAAAATTTGTCATAGATTCATGTTTGAATTTTTTTTATACAAGTAAAGTATATCTTTCTCATTATACTAAAATGATTTTTTTTTAATTCAAAAATTTATTTTTTACAAATTTTTGTGCGTCAAAACAAAAAATGTTAAATTGGCCAGTTCGATGTACCTTTTCTCAAAATCTGTTATAGATACATGTTTGAAATTTTTTATACAAGTAAAGTACACCCTTCTCATTATATTGAAATGAGCTTTTGCTTAATTTTTAATTTTTTTATAAATTTACAAAATATTTAATTAGACATAGTGAAATTTTACCCTATTTTGACACAAAAAAATTGTGAAAAATAAAATTTTGAGTTTTTTCAAAAAGCCGCATTTCAGTGTAATGAGAAAGATGTACGTTACTTGTATAAAAAGTATCAAATATGTATCTATAACAGATTTTGAGAAAAGGTACATCGAAATGGCCAATTTTACATTTTTTGTTTTGGCATAAAAAATTTGTAAATAATAAATTTTTGAAAATTAAAAAAAAATCATTTCGGTATAATGAGAAAGATATACTTCACTTCTATAAAAAATTTTTATACAAGTAAACTACATCTTCCTCATTATAAGGAAATTATTTTTAAAAAAAAATTCAAAAATTAAATTTTTACAAATTTTTTTGTGTCAAAACAAAAAATGTGAAATTGGCCGTTTCGATGTACCTTTTCTCAAAATCTGTTACAGATTCATGTTTGAAACTATTTTTACAAGTAAAGTATACATTGCTCATTATACTGAAGTCAGCTTTTTCAAAAAAAAAAAACCCTCAAAACTTTATTTTTTACAATTTTTCTGTTTCAAAATAGGGTAAAATTTCACTATGTCTAATTAAATATTTTGTAAATTTATAAGAAATTAAAAATTAACCAAAAGCTCATTTCAGTATAATGAGAAAGGTGTACTTCACTTTTATAAAAAATTTTAAACATGCATCTATAACAGATTTTGAGAAAATGTACATCGAAATAACAGGGTTAGGGTTAACGGACATAGAGTTCCAACTCCTCTTAATTAACGGAAGGGGTTAAAATGTCTAACTGCAATTGCCTGGCACTGCTGATGATACCGGCCGATGGAGCTGCTAACGTCGCTAAGAATATCAATTGTTCAATCAAGCGAAGAGTGTGGTGTGGGCAGACCCTTCCTCCCAGTTCATCATAAAAATTTCAACTGAATAGATCTTTTCCAAAATTGCTTAATTTCCTTTTCTCAAAAATTACAATCTGTCACTTAATATTACTCACGAAATTAGTCATTTTTATTTGTATGCCAATATACTTTCATGAACAAAATCTGATAGGATATCTAAATGAAAAATCAAAAGTTCGTATTATCAGTAATAAAAGCACTATTGAGTCTTTCAGAGGATATTTACCCATACCCAGGTAGCACAACATGTTGTACGATATTGCACAATATTAAAACTATTGTACAATATCATATAATATTATATAATATCGAACAATATTGTATAATATCATATAATATTATATAATATCGAACAATATTGTACACTATCATATATTATTATATAATATCGAACAATATTGTACAATATCATATATTATTATATAATATCGAACAATATTGTACAAAATCGTATAATATTATATAATATCGAACAGTATTGTACAATATCGTATAATATTAGATAATATCAAACAATATTGCACATTATCCTATAATATCGAACAATATTGTACAATATCATATAATATTATATAATATCGAACAATATTGTACGATATCATATAATATTACATGATATCAAACAATATTGCACAATATCGTATGATATCGAACAATATTGTACGATATCATATAATATGGAACAATATTGTACAATATCGTATAATATTATATAATACCGAACAATATTGTACAATATCATATAATACTATATAATATCGATCAATATTGTACAATATTGTGCAACATGTTGTGCTACCTCGGTATAAGTGCCAAGTGAGGACATTTGATTGAAGAACGCAACGGCGCAACCGTTGTTGACAGTAAGTGACACTAATTGTCATTCATTTATGGCATTATACGAGCACGCAGAGTTCTCTCTGCTACCTGATTTCCCATATTAAGATAATCGTAATTATACGAAAATGAGGAAACAACTGAAGACTCTTTTGATTCGTCTGATGATTAATACAGAAGAAAAAATAGAATGTATCTTAAAGTAAAATATGTTTTTTGTCAAAATTCAAGAGAATCCGTTATGTTTTCCTGAATGTATGTAATTACCTAAATATTAATTTCTTTTACTGGAACTCATTTTAATGGCAAAACTAAGCGCTCTTTGAATTATGAAGATTTTCTTCGAAATTATATGCATTTTTTTTTTAATCTTGCGAGAGAAAAAGAATATACTGATTCGTTTCATGATACATCCAGAATGTCTAGTGGCGGAATCTTGGATTCATGGTCGAAGAATTATGGATTCTAGACTTGATTCTAATATGTATATGTATAGTAAATCTGCCGACATGGTTCAAACGTTCTTACGTTGGTGAGGGGTAGAAGTTTGGAAAGTGGGATGCTGGCTTAGGTGTTGTTGTCACTGTCTTTCTACCTCCGTTTAGATTCACGAGGTCTGCTCCGAAATAGCTCCAATAGGCACGTTTATC
The DNA here is from genome assembly GCA_013235015.1 of Araneus ventricosus. Taxonomy (NCBI): domain Eukaryota; kingdom Metazoa; phylum Arthropoda; class Arachnida; order Araneae; family Araneidae; genus Araneus; species Araneus ventricosus. The sequence continues at coordinate 25,688 of BGPR01007229.1, read as the reverse complement.
TAAATATAATATTTCCGTAAAAAATGTAAAAAATTTATTTGCAAAAGAAATATGTTACGAATATTTCAGTTTATTAATACGAAATTAACAATCTCAGATAGAGCAGCAAAATTTCAGAAGCATCACAGCATTTATAGGGTAGAAAAAGGCATGAATTACATGTTCAATTAGTTCACTTAAGGTTTATAAAAGCATTAATCGTCGCTTAACAAGCAACACCACCTATCTCACTTTTTTGAAATTTCAAAGAGGAAGATTCAAATGAATTTTTCGCGAATATTTATTTCCAATAGCGAATATTTCTAAATTTTTTTTTCAGATCTGGATTGAACATATGGTCTCATGTTCATAGCAGATGTTAAAAAAATTCAGAAATACTCGTTATTGGTTGCGAAAAATTCATTTGAATCTTCCTCTTTGAAATTTCAAAAAAGTGAGTTAGGTGGTGTTTCTTGTTAAGCGACGAAATGTTCCTCAATAAAAATTCGTTCCACCTAACTCAATTTTTTGAAATTTCAAAGAGGAAGATTCAAATGAATTTTTCTCAACCAATAACGAATATTTCTAAATTTTTTTCACGTCTGGTTGGAGCATGCGGTCTCATATTCATAGCAGATGTTAAAAAAATCAGAAATACTCATTATTGGTTGCGAAAAACTCATTTGAACCTTCCTCTTTGAAATTTCAAAAAATTGAGTTAGGTGTTGTTGTTTGTTAAGCGACGAAATGTTCCTCAATAAAAATTCCTTCCACGGGAACATTTTATGAGTGATTTTGGGGAAACCTGCGAAATGGGAGAGACTTTTCAAGGCCAGAGTTCGATCAATCTAGTTGACAGATAAGGAAAACGTGGCATTTGAATATAGATGAGTTCTTTTTGAAGTTTTAAACTAGATCGTGAATTTACTTTCATTTTTGTTCAAATACCTCAATGCTACATTAATTTATTCATCAAACACAAGTTAAGCAAATGAAAGTTTTCCTGATAAATATAGAGGCAACTTTTAATTTATTTAACGTCAGAGCATTTTATGTAATATAAATCATTTTTTAGTATCAGTTAACTGGTTCATCAAATACAAGCTATACGAATGGAAGTTTTCCTGATAAAAGTTGCAAAATATTGAGGTAATTTTTAATTTAACGACAGTGCATTATATATAATACAAAATCATTTTAGTATTAGTTAATCTTTAGATTACTACTGGCAGCCCCCCAAGTCCTATTATGCTGCCACATCGTGGCGGGGGTGGTGGCCCTGGGTGGAATGGGCAATGTACGTCTATAATTTTTCCCCTGGCAGGGTCACCCAAGGCGTGAAGGCCATTCCATTATACCCAGCTAAAGCATAAAGGCAGTGGACAAAGCGAGACTTCGTCCCTCGTGAGTCCTAGGTCTAGTGTCAACAGAAGCTGCACTCTCCTCCTTTACCATGAATCGTTCGCCTATAGTTTTGATTTTCTGTGGGCGGGCGGACTCTTGGACTTGGTCTAGCTGAGGACTAGAACAAGAGGAATAAGCAACAACACTGCTGGAAGAAATCTCTAATATCCTTTTAAGATAGGGATTTTGATTCAAAAACAGAAAGCATTTTCCTTTTCTAAAATTATTAGGAGATTGAGTTCTGTCATCCCTTTCGACCATTCACAGGAACTATTCTGACGCTCTCTGTTAACAGTTAGGTGATCTAATTAGCATTAGGATAGGAGATAAAATTATATGCAGGGAAATTTGAGACTGAGACACTCCACAAGTTAGTTATGCCACAGAAGTTAAGCTCTACTAATTTAATAGTGTAATAGCTGTACTATCAACCGCATCCAGAGAAAACAATATATGCTATTAATGTATCTAAATCGTCCATAAGGTAAAGATTAAAATGTCTTTACTCTATGTTTCTTTTAGCATGTAAAATTTCCATTACAACAATAACAAAGCCTTGAATCAAAGGAAAAAAGATAACCCAAAATGCCCTATGTAAACATGAGTGGTGCATTAATTAATCATGGTTATATGATAAGAGATATCTCCCCCCGAAAAAAAAAATTACGAACCCCCTAAAGGTAAGGATATTTGATCCATTAGGAGATTTGACGAGCATTTCACATACATACACGAATAATGATTGGTAGTATCTAGACTCCAATCCCCGATTATGTCGACGATTCTTTCCCATTTATGCACCGCAGTTTGAAGACAAAAGCCGAATACTTGTGTTTCATTCAAGTATTAGATAAATGGAACTCAAGTATTCTTTTTCCGAGCACAGTAGATAAATAAAAAAATTAGTAGTCATGACAACGCCAAATCCCGGTGGTATGCATTTCATATCATGGGAATGTGAATGACCAAAAAAAGTTCCAAAGATAAAAGAATAAGAAAAGATAGATTTACAGTTCCAAGTGTAATTAAAATTCAATGCATAAAAGTTCAGTTATAGTTGGGAGATATATTAAAAGTTGTAAATGTGAAAAAGTACTATATATACCAACAATTGCATTTACACCCAAATGTCATTTGAATAAATGCATTTAAGTTAATGATGGTCTAAGTGAGAATACGAGAAATAAGAAAAGCTAAATATAAAATATAAATGTATAAAATCTAGAAAATTGTCCACAGTGAAGCTGTGAGAGGTGATTTATACAAATATTGGCTTTCAAATCTTCAACTGGCTCTAGTGATTTCAAGTCTTCTTACAATCAGCAAGACTTTTATGCAATTCCCAACTTTGGGGTCAGTCATGTTCAAATACAGACAATGCGCTTGATCAAACATCATCGATGGCCTAATGGATTACCTTCCTGTGAGTCTGGGATTTCATTTCGGTGACGATACACATTTCACCCTAAACAAGGACATCAATCTAATGAATTGAATCCCAGTTCACCAAAACGGAATGTCATTCGTTTGCGATCAACCTGAAATGATGCGTTGAAAAGGTCAGCAGAACATGACAAATACATAAATCCAGAAAATTGTCCA
>BGPR01007229.1:12624-22693 GCA_013235015.1 Araneus ventricosus | reverse complement strand
CTAACAAATTGAATCACAGTTCACCAAAACGGGATGTCATTCGTTTGTTTGTGATCAACCTGAAATGATGCGTTGAAAAGTTCAGCAAAACATGACCAGTCCGGTCCATTTCTTCGAACTGAGGTCCACTTTCCATAATTGCAATTCAAAATTATGATGATAAAATCTCTCGGCCACGGATGAAGATGGACCCCATCGTGAAACAGTTGATCGACTGCACGTTCTGAATGGGTGATGAGAAGGATGATCGGATTCCTGCGCGTGTCATCAACTGAATAGCCACTCGTGCACGAAAAGTGACTCACCAGCGTCTTCTTCTTGCAGGGGTCACTGGTACAAACCACTGAGGTGAAGGAGTCAGTGGGTTTCAAAACCTCCCCCACGGTGATCGACTACAAGCTTATTATCCGTAATCGATATCTAATGTAGGGTTTCGGTTAATAACTGTTATTTTGTCTCTTTTTGGTACGAACTGACCGTGTGTTCCTTGTTTGTTCCTTGACTGAGGGAGTCACGCACGATTGTCGGAAGTGGAAGCGTGCATGGATGTGGAGATAAGCGAAAGCATGCAAAATGTTGAATAATGTATATGTTGCGGTGAAAGTGATTAATTAACGGGAATGCGCAACATGCGTAATGCCAATGTCAGTTTGACAGATTTCTCCGCATTTTCCACGTTTACCATCAATTTTGCATAATTCCCGAGTGAAACTTGATAGAAGATGTGATAATATCGATGGTGATGAAAAATGTGTTAAACTTTTTCTGGCTTTTACCATCAATTATGCATATTTCCTTAGTGTATTTGTAATTTTCAAAAATATCGTGAATTGCATTACTTTTGAAGTCAAAGTGTAACTCGTGAATATGGTAAACACCATGAAACCCCTGTCTTAAATCGTCATGAAAACTGTATTACAAGCGCTACAATGTTGCGGAAAATGTGTCATGCGATTTTATTAATTTATTTTTTGAGAAATCTTAATAAATATCGTTTAAATAATATCTCAAAAAAAGTTTTTCTTTCATTTTTTCGATACTTTTAACATTTACTTGAGAAAATGATAAGGTTTAAGATATTGTTTTAGTATATGAAACACTTGATTCAGAGTTAAAATCAGATCCTTCTCTTTAAACAACACGAGAAAGAGCTACTTTAAATGCCAATTTTACGGGATTGGTCTACCAGATTGATATAAGAAGTTATTATTCATACTTTTACTGTAAAAAACTTTTGTTAAGTTAGAATAAACCTCAATAAAGTAGTATGGGTCTGAAAAAATTGGAAAAAATAAAAGCGAATACCATGAAAATAATATTTGGGAGATGCTATTTGAAGGATAAAGACCTTCCCTTGTTCCAAAAATTCAAATTTGGAAGATCGGTGAATGGCCTACTTAAAATGTTGGTGCGTCAAGAATATTTTACTAAATATGACTAATAGAACCGGGAGGGGGGAGGTATAAAAATTTAGACGAAATTTTTTCGGTGGTACGTTTATTAACTCAAACATCATAAAACAATTCTTTACATCATTTAAAGCCTTTTACTAATTTGGAGTATATGCCTATTTCTTGCGGTTTAAAAATTAAATATTTGGCCACGATTAGAATGAATACTATGAATAATAATAATAATACAAGACATGCAATAATAACAATATCAATTAATAATCTCTGCTAATAATAAAGGAGAATGTGTGTGTTGGCGCTCTACAGGCCAGACCGCGTGACTTAGAGATACGAAATTTGGCACAAATACACTTTGGAGGGTGGTAATGTGCACCTCGGAGCCCCTTTTTTGAAAATTTAGTTGTAATTTTAGTTAATTAAAAATTGAACGAAATTTTTGCATTTTTCCTTAATAACTTTCGAAAATATTACAGCAAAAATATCATTTTTACACTATCTAAAAGCACAAACAATTACCTCTTCAAAGATATGAATTAAGTTGATGTACAATTTTTTTATAATTTTAATGCATTTTTAAGAATATTTTTTGTAATGATTTACAACAATACTTTTCATTGTTGCAACGCAATTCAAACCGTTTTCATTGTTTAAAGAAGTATCTATTTGCATGCTTCCCTTCCATTGTAGAAAGCTAAAGTAATATCTTAATGTTTAATGATATGTTTTAATGAGTATAATTTCCTCCAGCTAACACGTGAAATGTGCCGTGACATTTTAAGGTTAAAATAAAATGGATATTTTTCAAAGGAATAAGAGAGTGAAATTGATGCCAATAACGGGCAATTGTATGCTACATGACACAGACAGTTACTCGACTCCATTAGGGACGTTCACGCAGACAATGAACAGAATAGGTGCAAGGCTACTGAAAGTACATGGGTTAAATATTTATAAAAATTTGAAATTTAAAGTTACTTTTTTTAAAGGAACCATGACTATCAATTTATACAAAAGAGATTCAGTTGAAATTATATTCCCGGCGAACAAGCTGGTCGCCGAAGGCGGCTAGTTACAATATAAACTTGAGAGCTTGAAAGTTAATATTATTTGTCAATTAAATAGAGATTAGAGAAGACGAAATTGGAGACTCCGATATCCTCTCAGAAACAATGGAAAGGATATTTCTATTACTGCAGTTTTTGACTTTGTAAGCTATCTTTTAACATTGCGCATGCTTGCAGCAGCTACTTTTCTCTACTGCGCACATCTTTACAAAATGTGTCATCTGCACACTTTTTTCGGTGAATAAGATTCATTTTTGCTATTTCATTCTGCGAAAACGCTCATCTTTATGAGACTCAGATAGAAATTTTTGAAAGAGTGCAAAACGAGTTCTGAATACTAGTTAGCAAAAAATTTATACATAAAATCCTTCACGAGCTTGACATGAGAAGAACAGGTTGAACACGAATTATGTTCAAATTCATCACACCGTCTGGAACATGGCCTGCTTCAATGTTCTTCTTTATGAAAGCAGGAGGAACAGGAATGAACTTACCTAATATTATTAAAAAACAGTTAGTGTCTTCATTCAAGGGTACACATTTCCTCCTCGACATTTCTTTATTTGTAGTATAATTGCGAAAGTTTTGATACTGTTGAAACTTAAAAACATATAAAATCATCCGGAAGAGAAAAACTCATTTTGATCAGCTTGTTTAGTTGAAATTCAAATTTTTTTGAGAAAAATTCAATTTTTTAAATTCCCGACTATTTTTTCAAATATGAATATTTTTGCTTCAAATTTTATGCGTGGATTTTAAGGTGTATCTAATATTCGCTTAAGTAGAGAATTTCACTGTATTATGTGTTGAAAAATGAAGAAATTTAGCAGTACCTCATTTTATATCTTGCATATAAAAAGAACTAAGCAACTGAATGCTATTGCATGTACTGTTTTATCATATGCATAATGATAAAAATGTACAAAAAATTTTAAAGCTCTATCTTAACCAGCGGGAGAGGTCTCCCCTAAACTTTCTCGTATACTTTCTAAGTGGAGATTCGTCAAAATCTCGAGTTCGAATTTTTTGACGATTACAATACTTTCTCTTTGCATACTTCGTATACGAGAAAGTAAAAAGATAAAAAGCATTTTGAAAACATGACAGTGAAGTCCGACATGGAGAAAAAGCCATTGAAAGTTGTCATTTGCGAATGTTGCTCATTTGCAATTATATATAAAATTCTAAATAACTTCCTCATCTGAATAAATTTCTCATTTGCAATCACAAATAAAATTCTAAATAACTACTTCATTTGCAATTACAAATAAAATTCTAAATAACTTCCTCATTTACAATTACAAATAAAATTCCAAATAACTTCCTCATTTGCAATTACAAATAAAATTCTAAATAACTTCTGAAATATTTAAGGTACAAATTTGAAATTTTGGTACAATAAATAGAAATATTAGAGCAACGGAATAGGCCAATAAAATGAAAACTGATATTTTGGCCATTTTTTTTGGGTAATGTGTGCGATGAGAAAAATATTTTAATATTTAATGCTACGAGATTCGTCATATAATCTACAGGGTGACTTTTAATTAACCTACAACTTTTAACTGAAATAAACGGGCAGGACGGTGCCCCTCCGCATAGAACAGACAGTGTATTTGACACCATTAACAGTGTGTTTGGAGCCCGAGTTGTCGCCTATCAATACCCAAACAGCTATCCTGGCGCATTGGATTTGCCACCTTATTCACCAGATCTGAATCCATGTGATTTCTTTCTTTGGGGTCACATGAAAGATTTGGTGTACAAGAAGAAGCCGACAGACCTTATTAGCCTCTAAAAGTCCATAACCGACTCATTTGCAAGCATTAAGAGAAAAACTCTTGAACTTGTAACTCACAACTTTGTGACTAGGTTGCACTATTGTATCACCTCTGACGGTTCTCACTTTGAAAACATTCTGCATTAAAATCCTTTTCAACGTTCTTTTCAATAAAAAATGTTTGTAGTGCTGTCTGCAACGACTCAAGAATTATTTCAGTTAAAAGTTATAGATTAATTAAAAGTCACCCTGTATAATTATTTTTATAGTACAACGTTATAAATATTTTGTAAAATTAAATATTTTATTCTTAATTATTAGAGTATTGAAAGCATGAAACAGGTTGGATGAGCTAAAATATAACAAAAATTTAGCTACCGGTAGTTCGTTACTCCTATTGGAGGGCCTATAAGTTAAGCTTGAGTTTCGATACGTCATCTGACCGTGGTTCAAAATTACGAGGTCCGTCCGTCCTGTAATATCCCTCGTGTTGCTTCAAAACGGGACGTTAATATAACTAAACTAAACCACACTGAGTTTAGATATCGAAGGATTTGACACCCAGTTCCACAGAAGATCCGCTATATATGAGTGCATGTTGCACATTTAATTTTCTATCATCAGCATCTTCATGTTGATGTGGTAGGGAAATCTGGGGAGTGAAGTGCTAGCGTAGGTTTCGTCCTTGCCATCTGACCACGGTCAAAAATGACGCGACCCTTCCCAAAATAACCTTCGAGTTGTTTCAAAACGAGACTTTGATGCAACTGTTACGAACTCCCCCACAAAAGTAAGGGAGGTCAGTCCGTTGAACCCTGTGAGGCCCTGGCCGGATGGGGGAGGACCCTCCTTCGACCTTTAACCTTTTCTTGCAAGTCAGTTGCTTGCTGTGAGCGAGAAAGGTTAGTTCTATCAGCGACGCTCCCACTGTGAGGTGTCACGCATTTTTTAGGACACATGCTTGTGGAGCGGGGGAACTCATGTGCACTCGTTTGAATGCCGAAGAGAGGCACATTATCTTAACATGAATATTTAGGATTGATTAATGTACCATTATCTGCTGCTAGTATGTATACAACATGATCTCCTGGTCGACAAGGAAATAAAGATGTTGAAAATACTAGATGTCATCATTTGGAACGTAGATAAGTACCTTATCAATTATTACATTTTTTAAGTCAAAATAAGTTAAGAATTCTCCTGATAATCTTGTGCGAAATAGAGAACTTTTCCACAGCAACAAATCAAAAATTGAAATCGAATTGTTGAAAATCTAACGAAAATTACCCAGAAATACTTGCAAGCGACTTACAGAACTTAAGAACTTTGTTAAGAATTTTGTCTGATAATTCAAAAAAGATATTTTTACTCTTCACAAATAAAAAATAAATTGTTACATTGTGTCTTATTTGAAAAAAAGGAAAATTCATTTAAATAATGAAGGCGGTTTTTTAAATGTGGAATTCCTTGATGGAATTCATTCTCGTTTTTTCCCATTTGGTAGCAAATTCAGTGAAGCAAGAAGGCGACGGCGAAAGCAAGATTCATCGCTAAAGGAAGTTGTTGTTTTTTCAATTGAGAATTAATAAAATAAACATTCAAACAGAGAAGAAAGGAATATTTGCAAGGAAATTTCTCCACACTAGAAAATTATAAATCAACGCCCATGAAGACAAAACCATTTGTTTCACTGGCAAAGGATAATTTACCATAATTAAAATTTCCCTACTTGAATTAGGTTTGAAAACCATAAATCAACTTCATACCACCGAATTGAGTCAAAAAGGTGTAATACTAGAGAAAAATGCTGCAAAACGCAGTAAACTATCTTAATTTGAAAAATAAGAACAACACTTAAGTATTTGCGTTGTATGTTTTGCAACCTCTGAATTTTTTTTCCATTCAAGAACAGCAGAGTCCCATAAGAAGCCACTTTTACTCATTTAATAAAGTCAAAGGTTAATGACTGAAGTTTTAGTTTTAGTTAATGAGTGAAAAGCAATCTTAATTACTTCCACGCTATTTGCCTTCTTTGTTCAAATGGATTTTAGGAATTGAATTCTTCGTTTTTGGTGATGCGTAGAAAATATATGTGAGAAATATTAATCCGAGGAAGGAGGTCAGATATTCTTGGCCATTTAAAAAAGGAAGTTTTTCTATCGAAATAACTTTTGGTTATAAACGGAAGCATCAGCCACCTAAAAGCTGCCATTCTCATGGTTAGATGATATCAAACACAACACTAAATCGAAACTGGAACAAAGTGATTCCTTAAATTAGATTGTTGATATTATCTTTAACAAGTTCAATGCCACATTGACATCTACGAATTTTGTTTAGTGCGGGTTTTTTATGTTTTCTAAAACATTGCAACTGAAATATGACGAGTTATACTGAATTATTGAAAAAGATGAGCCAAATTTTAAATTGCATTAGTACACGCCAAACTAAACCGTTTTCTTTAACCCTCTGAGCGCCCAATTATTTTGCACTTTTAGCTATCAGGTTAGAAAACTTAGCTTTAAAGTAAATGACTCGATCTTTTTTGCATTTAATTATATCTCTGAAATCTTAAGAACACTTTATCCATGATTGTTTAAGAAAATGTTCTTATAAATACGAGCTATCCGCTTTTGAACTGAACATGAGAAACGTTAAAAGACGTTTGCGCCGCTCAGAGAATATCATCATTTGAGGCTTGAAATGAAAATAAAGGCGATACATATTTTTAGAAAATGACCGTTCTGAAAACTTAAATGGCCATTTTGGTTGTTATATTCCGGTTAAGAAAGAAACCAACTATGTAAATTTCATCTGGTGAAGAATAAACACCTTTTGCAAATTTTGCCAATTTGTTGTCAAAAAATTTGCCTAATGCAAATTTTCGGATCACCAAATATACAGCGTCTGTTTTGCCTTTCATTTTGCAGCATTCCTTTTGTGCTAATAATTATTTTTACCATTGGATCTTGTTACTTTTAAGTCATTGTTGTGATTTCGTTTCACCCTTTTAGTTTTTATCATAAAATGCCCCAAGGCTTAACATCTTATTTAAGATCCTCCACACTATGACGAAAACTTTTTCGGTTGGTATGTACTACTGTATCTTCAAGCCTGGCCGATCTTTCTTGAATCCCCCCGCATTAAGTAAAATTGATTTAAAACTGCAACTTAGATTCTCTTTTAATCAGAAATGCTAGTTTAGAGTAATCGAGTGGAGTACTTTGCAGGCAAATTTTAATATACTGAAAGGAAAATGTCCAACATCCGAAGTATGAGCATGAAATTTTAAGGGCCTTAGAAACAATCAAACTAGAAAATTAGAAAAAAATTTAAAAATAAAAAATATCTTAACTTAAACTTTAAACAAAAACAACAAAAAAATTTATTTAAAAACAATAAAATTTAAACAGTGTTTAAGTAGAGCGCAATTGCAGCTGCAATTATTTTGAATCTATCTTCTGAAATAATGCTTTTTGATGTACATATCTCCTTTGTCTTTTGTTGGGAAATTTCGGGCTAAGAGAAGCTATGTTTGGCGTGATGCAAGCTTCTTACAGAAAAATTTCCCAATTATTATTTTGAATCGATTTCGAATAAAGTCTTTAGCCCTTGAAAAGATGGACTAGAATGGATTCCCTTGTTAGTTTTCTTTTTCGATTACCTCCGAGTTTATCTTTGTTTTTTGGCTTTCTTTGTATGACATTCATTTCCATGAAATTTTAAATTGTCTTTATGTCCCGAATTATATTCATATCATTTCAATAATGAATCATTTTAACATACACGTACTCTTCATTTTGAAAAACGAAGCTCGGATAAAAATCAACGTTATGCGGTGTGAGAAACGCAATATTCAGCTTTCTTAAACATCATTACCTACGAAAATACTATTACAGGTGAAGAATTTAGTAAGCTAAACTTTTCCAACAAGAAGAAAAATCTCACTCCGTAAAAACCGATTATTGGATTTTCTTAAAATTGAAAAGAAAAAAAAAAAAAGAAGAAATGTTTTCATCTTAATTTTCCAACCTAATTTTTGAGGAACGAATTTAACGAGATATTTCTTCTTAATAACTGACTTTTAACGTGGCATCTTTTAAGGCAATAATAGATTCACATTTATATATAATTAACTTGATTTAAAAGCAAAAAGTGAAAATAATCTGGTACGAAGTCACCGTATTTTAGATAGAATAATATTTTGCAATTACAGAACACGTTTCATTCAAGCTTTTACATTTTTATTTCTAGACGCTAAATTAAATTTAAAGATTTATTATCAGAAAATGAAAATTGCAGATTTAACCTCATAAATTAATTATCTTCCTAAAAGTGTAAACAACACTGAGTAACAACACTACTAAGGTTTTGCAAAAAGCAATGTAAACTGTGTTCTACAGGGCGTGGCATTATTGATGGCAGTTTTGATTTTGTCCAATCATCTTTGCACTTGAAAGCTTTCTTTACCAGTCGGTTATTGATTCATTTAACAATATGCAGAAACACAAAATTATGGCGTTGTTTTTTTTTAAAAAAATGAGTTGGTCACCATCCCCACAACCTATATAAGACACTAATAGCCTCCTTTCGACTAGGCATTAAAGAAGACACATACGATAGATATATATTCAAAAGTAAAGAATAAAGATAATAGTTAAGAATGAAAATCGTAGGATATAATAAGTACTGTTCGTTTGAAAAATCCGAGACTAACACTTTTGGATGATTTTGCTTAGTAAAGGGGTGACAGGCAATGAGTAATATGAGTGTTTTGGGGAGTTCTTTTCTTAAGTCCTGACCTTCGTCTGAATAGTCTTAATTTTTTTGTAGTTAGTCTTTACAATAAATCAAAAACTGAAAATAAAATGTTTCTATAGACTGCTAAGTAAAATGAAAACATCTCCCTTCCATTTTTGAATTCACCCCTAATTTGATCAAATCAACTTCTCCTGGCGCATGCGTAAAATCGCGGAGGGTTTATGTATTTGAGGATGACCAGTAAGATTATTATAGGAAAAGTTTGAAATATATATACTCATAAATGATTTTATTTTATTAAATTAAATGAGACAAGTAATAATGAGATTGGTAAAAGAAGATTTCTTGCTGCTGAGAGTCTTCGTTAACACGTGAAAGTTTTAACAAGAATTTTAGCTATGAATTAGTAATTTAACAAAAACAAAAGCAAAGAAAGAAATCACGTTACTTATTTTCTTTCACGTTGTAGCTTAGCGCAACGGAATTTTCATGAAGAATTTTACCTAACATACGATAGTAAACTGTATTCATATTTAAAAAAATGTTAGAATTTGAAACATTAGAGATATCACGGCCTCTTGCCCCAAAACAAGCAGTAAAGATACGCACTCATCAAGAATATCAACAATCAGCGCCAGAAACCTTCCCAAGATAGATATCACGGTCTCTTGCCACAAAGCAAGTAGAAAAGATACACACTCAAGAATGTCAGCAATCAACACCAGGAACCTTCCCAAGATAGATATCACGGTCTCTTGCCACAAAGCAAGTAGCAAAGATACACACTCATCAAGAATATCAAAAATCAACACCAGGAACCTTCCCAAGATAGATATCACGGTCTCTTGCCACAAAGCAAGTAGCAAAGATACACACTCAAGAATGTCAGCAATCAACACCAGGAACCTTCCCAAGATAGATATCACGGTCTCTTGCTCCAAAGCAAGTAGAAAAGATACACATTCATCAAGAATATCAAAAATCAACACCAGGAACCTTCCCAAGATAGATATCACGGTCTCTTGCCACAAAGCAAGTAGCAAAGATACACA
>BGPR01007228.1:44796-72870 GCA_013235015.1 Araneus ventricosus | reverse complement strand
CATACAGGAAGCATTTCACTTTCATTTCCTCCATACCATAACTTTCGGTACCTTCAGGGTTCGGCTGTTTGTGAATGTGGAACAATGACAGTGAAATGATTGTGACCGAGAACTTAAGTACGGAAAAGAGGAGCAAAAGTGACATTTTTTTCGCTTTCAGATTCACGTCTGGTGGAGCATGAGTTATGCCTGCTGATGAGGATGGAGAAAAAAAAGAAAATAAAATCACTCTCCAGAAGAATTAAGTAGGTTATTGCCCAAATGGGCGACTTGTTGACGTCAGCCTGGCTCGCACGAAGTAATGTCAAAAAATGAAAAAGTAAAAAAGAATTCTTTTAAAATGCAGACATTAAAATGTCGTAAAAAGTTAATTTAGAATCTAGTTCAGCGGTTAGACGTGATTTCAGACGTTGAAAATATAACTTTGTTTTGTATCCAAACATCCGCGATTGCAACAGTACATGGAATTCTAATTAACAACCTCGCGACACGTTTTTTAGGTGGAAAATATATACAGTTTTGGCAATTTCGCTTAGAGCCAGTGGCACACGTAGTTACTGTTGGACAACACGGTAGCGTTTAATACTTTTAAGAACAGCATTGTCTTCGCAGAAGTAAAAAAATCATCACAGACACTTTTCTTATATTTCTGTTCTAATAAATGTGCTTAATTACCATTAATAAACATCTGCTGGCACATCTTTTATTTCTGTTCTAAAAAGGGCTCCTTTTTAGAACAGAAATAAAAGAAGGATGTGCCAACAGATATTTACTAATGGTAATTAAGCACATTTCTTAATATTCTACACATAATTCTATATTTAATTTGCCAGACATGTACCAACTCCACATTGGCACATTCTACAAAACCATAAACAGCACATTTGTCTATAAACATGATGAGCACTTTAAATCCAATTTCATAACTAATCCCGCAAGCGGTGCATTTCTACCAAACATTTCTTGAAGAATATCCTAACTTTATGCATCAACGGATTCATTATTTTCAGACCGCCTTCTATCACTTTAGTAAACCTTCTTCACATAATTTTACCACCCTCATCAGGTTGCAATTTTAAGAAGTATAGGTGGTTAATCTTACATCTGACTTGATCCGCAAGTTTTAACAAAATTCAGTTTTCACTGAAGTATCCCATTTTAATTTGCCACCACATGCCTAATTCCATGTTTTACATTTTTTATGACCTCACTTAAGTTAATTCGATTTTAAAGCTTGTTTAGAAGTTCATCTTTAATCGCATTTTGACCAGGTTTGGCCCTTGCGCCATAATATCCACCAATCGACCTTCAGAGGGATTTTCTTATTCAATTTTAAACTCTTCAGATTTGAAACCTGTTTACATCAAAGGTCCTCCAAGTATGGGAACCTGGTGCACATGGAATTCGTCAGACGTCAAACGCTCTTTCGCTAGTGAAGTATGGAAGTTATTAGGACGCCATTTTTTTTACACACAACATTTAGCGAACAGAACATTTGAACAAACCTCTATATTAACCCTTTGAGTACTGAATTATTTGAAGATTTTTATGCCCATGGGACGGATTTAATTTGTCGCTATATGGATTAATATGTAAAAGTAATAAATTTTATTTGGAATATGCTTATATTGGTGATATAAATATATTTTTGAAACAGCATTTTAGTTACAAAATATAAATAAATATATAAATGAAACAAAATATAAATATTTATATAGAACAAGAACCAACTTAAAGTCTAATAATTTTGTACCGTGTGGTATTTTTCAAAACGTATCGGTAAATGCAAAGGTACCTGGCATTGTTTGCATTGCCAAGTGGTTTCTTTTCCTATTTTATGTTTATAACATACGCGACACCGTTTTGTAGGGTGTTCCTTTAATTCTGTTGCCGGAATATTCTCCGGAAAATGTGCCCAATTTTTCGCTTGCAAACGATGTGACGCATCGCTACTTGTAGGACGCCCACTGATATTATAATCTGGCAGGACCACTTGCGCCAATAATTCTTCTTAAATTCAGATGAGTCTCACTCGTCCTCAGTAACTTCACCCAAGTAAGCAGATGACGAGTCTCACTCGTCCACCGTAACTTCGCCCAAGTAAGCAGATGATGAGTCTCACTCGTCCACCGTAACTTCGCCCAAGTAAGCAGATGACGAGTCTCACTCGTCAAATGTACCCAAAGGGTTAAACAAAAGCATTAAGAAAATCTTTCTATGAACAAATGGAATTACATAAAAATGAAAGAGGACTCGAATAACCAAAGACCGAATTTTAGCTTAGTGTCCATGAATTCTAGTCTCAGAATTTTATTTGACAAATTTAAGACGATTTACAATTAAGTCTTCTCGTCGGATTGGCTTGGTCAAAGTTCGAGGAATTCAGTGCCATCCCAAAAAACAATGCATTCATCATTAACCAGTTATGGTTAATTTAATGATAAAGAACTCTGTTTTGTTATGCCGATAATGTTACATTGGCAATCTGCGTGTACCTTAATAAAATAAAAATGATGCGTCAAATACGGTATATTCAGCTTTCTAAGGGTAAGTAAACTCGCTCAAAATTCGACATACTGCGAATTTCTTAATTTTCTAGAAGTCTATGAAATTAGTATATTCTTAAATAAAAATCAAATGTTTGTAGAAAAAATATGATTGGATCAGTTTGACAGCTAGGAGGATTAACAAGCATAATTTGAATAATAAAGAGTTCTGTGAAATTATATCGACTATCACTTTGGATTTAAACAATAACCGTTTCGTTCGAATGTGAAACGAGCCATTTCAAGAAATATTCCAGGACTTTTAATAATGACGTCTTATATATTTGACAACAATGTAGTCAAGTATACAACTTTTGCATATAAAGGTCAATTTTTTCCGAGTATACACAATAGTTTCTGGAAAAATTTAGAAATTTCGAGCAATTTAAGTAAAAGAATTACCGAGATAGGACAACAGAGTACACGACAAACATTTCCTGTTTCTCTTTGACGGAAAAGAAAAACAAAGCGAAGTCTGATCCGCATATTTCTCTAAATCAACCACTTTTATTCCATGACTGTCTTATCCTAAATTTAGAATTGATAAACTAGAACTTGTCACAATGAGACGCGAATCGCAGCGTCGCCTCGTATTTTAGTGATTATCCAAACGAGAGAAGGAAAAAGACGGATTCTCGAGGCATGACGAAACTAACAATATCCGACTGGCGTTGTCCGAATGTCGTGTGCAGCGGGTCGAAGACCGCACTTTTCTTCGTCTGTACCAAGTACTCTGACTGTCCTGAATGCTGATGAGGAATCCTCCAAGATGGGCTCGCCAAGATATCGAGCTCTGCATCTTGGACACGCACCAGGGCTTGGCGATGTTCCGCGTTGTATCTAGGTTGTGGTGTGATGACGAAGTAGGGTGATGATCATTTTAGCAAAAATGATGGTGTTTTACGCGAAATGGCGTCAATAATCACAGAAACAGGAGCAGGTAGCGACTTTAATTGATAGTTTTATTAGAAGGAGGAGGTCAGAGGTTTGTAACATTGTAAACGTTAACAACTGATAATTTTCGAAGGGTGTCAAGTCTCGCGCCCGTCAAGTCTCGCCCCTCAAGTCTCGCGCCCGTCATATTGACGTGCATCGAATTATCGCATTTTTAGGCTTATAAACTAAAATGTAATCATTAATTAGCTTTATAATTTGACACAAAAATGACGTAGAATCCATAAGCATCTCAAGTATTCTATGCCTTCTTAGATGAATGGAAACGAGAGCCCCTTTCCAAAACAGGAGGCGAAATATTATATAGAAAAAAAATGCGATCCTTAAGGGGTTAAAAGAAGAAATTTCTCTTATTATTAGTTAACTCCCTTCAAAAACCTATCTATCAACAGTCTACACGTCTTCAAATGTAATTCCACTATAGAAAAGGTTAAACAATGTCTCTTCAATCAGAATCTATAAGTTTTGATTAACTATAAAAACCTATAAATATTGAGACAATGTTAAATCTTCACTGGTTCAATAAATTTTAACACTGCAAATAAAAGAAAATGTTTAAATTATATTCGCCCGTTATTTTTCAGTTAAAAATTAGTCTTAAGGCTGCAATTACAGTAAAATAGAGTTATAAATGTTGTAATTATATCAGATCTCTGTTCGGCTATTAATGGATTGGATACGAGCTATAAACTGTTATAGCATAAATTCTATTCATCAGTATTATAGTTATAAACTGTTATAGCATAAATTCTATTCATCAGTATTATAGTTATCAGCTATTATAGCATAAATTCAATTAATCAGTTTTATCGTTACCAGAATTTTAAAGGAAAGTTAAAAATCAAGGTTGATATCTGAAAAGGTACGAATATTCCCTTTTGTAAATTTCATTAGCTACGTCACACTGATACGCTAGACACTAAGTATGCAATGAATGCGGAGCAGTTAAATAAATTTGAGTCTAGTATAGGAATGGCAGCTTTGGTAGATAATTTTGCACTTCGAAATCAAAATCCAAAACGAGCAAAGTTTACAATATATTTTTCAGACAATACCAGTTGGTTGCGTTTTATTTTTATCGAATATTAAAATTAAAACCTATGGAAAAATTTAAAATTAATATCAAAAAGTTTTTCTAATCTTGCATGACAAAATTTAGGTACAAAAGGACGCGAAACTAAATAACCACTGGCGAATGTGCGATACCATTTGTCTTCATCTCTCCGATAACAAGGTTAATTCATTTCGAGTAGTGTCGGATTCATGGTAAAAAACCACAATGAAAATGGTGCAAAGGACAAATTCGTGCTACATGAGAAGTGTTCAGGTTTGTTAAAGGCATGCTAGGTGGAAACTGAATTATCAAAATATCATACTGTATGAAAACTACTTCTACTTTTCACCGTGTTACCAGAATACTCTGCTGTAGAAAGGTTGACTGTTTTCACACAAATGCGTTTAGTTAATAAAAACTTTCTGTAAATTATTATATTGCCCAATTTTCTGCAAAGAAATTTATTTTAAGATGAAAAATAAATATATGTTTGAATTTCCATTCTATCGCTTTTTTTAAACATCCAGCGGGCGCGCGTATACAAGAGATACTTGCATTGTGCATCTTATTACATATTTATATCGTTTATGAATTTAAATGCAATTTTTATTTATAAAATCTTTGTTTACTATTAAGCTAATAAATATAGATAACAAATAAAAGTTGCATTTATTTTTGTAAAATAATACGATATATTTAATACGATGCACGATATGTCGTAAAATTTGCGTAGGCGCGCCCGCTGGAAGGTTCAAGGAAGAGATGACCGTTTCTTCAAATTCAACTACAAACCTATCACAAAAAACCACTAAGCAAGGTTAGTGAAATTAAGTTAAATGAGATGAAAATAGGAAGACGAGTATACCATTTTGTAAATTTCCGGCATAAACTTAATGCAAATGTATAGATAAAATGGTCGAAATCAAGATCTGCATGCAACTGTTTTGAAAACACTATCTTTTCTAGCATCTAGACCGTTTATTCAAAATATCCTCAATTATACCCCAAGTCTTATAGACGCGTGCAGCTTAAAACCTGGTTATATTCAAATTTGTTCCCCTTTTTTATCATCTGTTCCGATACGGAAAAAGTAACAAATTACTTCTTTTAAAAACAAACAGGCAGCTAATTATTTTTTAATGAGACATTCAGTCGATTGTTTCATTTCGAGTTCGAAAATAACGTGCCAGATCACAAAAACGAACCAGGTCATCATACGCCAGTCCACTTTTCGATAAAGCTATCGATAATGTCCAAACACAAACAAATCGAAAACAAAAATTTATTCGTAAACGTGTTAGCGCTAATAAGCGTACCTGTCTTTTCTTCTCGTCTGTTCTCGATAGCTACTTGATTAGAACAGGCACTCCGATTGTAGAATGCAATCAGAAGTTCGAGTCGATAAAGATAGAAACCATTATACAATTGACCTATTCTGAAAAATGCTGCACTACCTCAAAATAGTTGTCTTGTCGAAGGAAACATCTGCTACTAATGGGACTCAACATCCCGCACCGTTGTACCTGGAGCCAACATCTTTAGCCATTTTTGTGACAAAATAGTAATAAAAGCGCGACCTTGTTTGGAAAAAAATTCTTTTTGGTTTCATTTCTGACTCATTAACTACTAGAAATCCACAATATAGCTTTGGTTGTGTGATGTTCTATCAATAAACTAACTCGCATAGTTTAATTGATAATAAACGAATAAAATAAAACTTCATTACAGTCGTGAAGCGTATCAGCTGTGAAGATGAAATAGGTATGCAGCACGGCTACTCGCGGAAACTGATTAGCCGGAACAGTCCCAATTTTGAAATAATACCATGAATTGTCTCAATTTCTTATCCAAAATTAAATAGTTTATATCAAAAATTTTTTAAAGCTTCATATGCAAAATACTCGCGGATACTGATTGGCCGGAACAGTCCAGATATTGAAAAAGATAAAGATTGTCACAATTTTTTTACTTAGAATAAAATAGTTTATATTAATTTTTTTAAAGATTCATATAATTTTTTTTAACTAGTTTCAGAAAAAAAAATTTTCCAATTTTCACTATTCATAGAATATAGTCACCTTGATGATTAAAAAAAAACTTAATTTCTACATTATAAATTCCTTTGAATATTATTAAATTTCGTGTGTAGAATTCCTGTTATCATTAGTATCGATGAAAAAAAGACCACATATTTCGGACAATAGCCGGGATAGTTCCAGTTTTACACTTACTTTTCCGGCTTGACAGTTCTAACTCAATGTCTAGAGCTTTCCGAATTGAGGTTTAAAAATTCTTATATTTTTAGATTAGGAATTATTTATAAATACATTAGAATTTAAAAGTAAATATACAATTTATATGAAATTTACTTATTAGTGTATTGGAAAGTAATTTGCCGGATTTTGGGAGCCATATTTCTTTAACTAAGTGAATAAAAATCTTTCGCATCGCAGCTAAAATTAGCAGTATTTAACTGAATCTCACTTTCGGATATTAAAGTAAATGAGAAAAAATATCTATTTGCATCCTGTTATTTAACTTGATCAAGAAAAATATGGAATATCAACTAAGAAAAAAAAAAACGAAATAAACTTGGTGCAATAAATTGTCCAAAGAATTAGAAATATGCAGACTTATTGCATTTGACACAGCGGTGTCAGTTTTAGTGTAAACGAAAATTCGTATTAATTTGCAAAGAAATTTTAGAAATGGGATCCAAAAACAATCCGATTCAATAGCGCCTGTGTAGGTTCTAAATTTTGATCTCCGCTCCAAATCTGCAATATTTCAATTTCATAACGTATGCCGACCCATGTCTTTCAATGTATTTATAACCCGTCAGTCACTGAATTCTTTATCTATGATTGCTTTGTCTATTAACTCTATCAATACGGTAATGTCCCAAACGTCCCTTTAAGGGAAAAACGGCGGCCACCCGAAACGTCCGAATGTCACTAAAATTTCCACCCCCTTTCGTTAAGTGTGATTAGTTTTACACCCGCGGCGCTCGCTTTCTTCGTTAAGAGAGGCTTGCCCAGATGGGTTTCGGGAAACGTAGGGTTTTCTTGGAATTCGGGCAGTGCCAGCTGTCATTGTGGTTTTTGAGGGGGAGGGGTGAATTTCCTTTGTCTTTGAAAGAGGAACTCGGGCGTTCTCGTATTTTGAGGTCGTTCTATTCCAATGATCTTAGGAATCAGAGGGTTAAATTCTAAAACAGAAATTTCTTGTTGCATGGAATAATTGAATACAAATGCAATGTTTTTTCATTTGATTTTTACTCTTTATATTACATATACGAGCAATTTTTTTAAAAAACTTCACATTGTTTGTTTCGATGCACAACAATGTCTCATCAAAATAATTAAAATCTGGTTCTAAGAGAAACTATTTTCAAATCTTTTACTAATGCGTTTTGTGTTTAAGCTTAATTATTTTATTAATGCAACACATTCGAATTAACGTTTCACTTATTTAATAAAACACTAATTAATACACCATAATTCGTGCAAGCCATTAGTCTTTCATCACAGAATGTATTAAAATCGTATCAAAACAAAGAATCCAAGGAATTCTCGAATCAGTGCGCATGGTGGAGCTGTTGAGAAGAAACCAGAATGAGTGAGAACTCAAGTCGACAGTAAGGGAAAGCTCGCGGTGTATCATTACGCCTTGCAAAATAGTCCTGATCGTAATGAATTTTAAAATAATTTATACGATTGAACGGAATTTAGTTTTATAAACCAGTAATCGATATTTTTTGCAGTGGAACTATATTTAAAATATGGTTTCTTCATTTCATGGAGGTGTTTCCACAGTTCCAAGAGGTGCATTAACACTTCTTGTGACATTCCCCGATGAACTCCGACGGGGGGGGGGACGAGTAAGGTGGATGAGAAGCCACCGGATAAGTAAGCGGATTCTCACTTCCCTAGTGGATATAGCAATGGTGTGGGGTCCTCCATTCCGATGGCAGAACTTACCTCCTTTTGCTGAAGGGGTTGGGCCAGAGCCGTTGATAGCCATTACGAATTCACGGCTCTCTCTTTCCTAGTGTGTATAGTCAGTGGCGAATCCAGGATTGGGGTCTAGGGGGGTGAGGGTGAGGTCATAAAAATTTTGCATCGTCGCGACGAATGTCAATCCTCATGACTTACGTAAACCAAAACACTTGAAATTTACAGACTTTCCTCACTTGACAATAAGAATACGATTCTTGTAGTGTTCTTTATGATACAATACTTTTGATAATTCAATAAAAAATACAATGAAATAACTAGCCAAAAAATGTTTCTGAGCTATACTTAGGGGCAGTGGCGAATTCAGGATTCAATTCTGAGGTCATGAAAATTTTGTATCGTAGTGACGAATGTCAAACCTCATGGCTTATGTAAACCAAAACACTTTAACTTTACAGGCTTTCCTCTCCTGACAATAAGAATAAAAAAGAACACTACAATACTTTCGATAATTTAATAAAAAATATAATGAAATAACTAGACAAAAAATGTTTCCGACCGCGTCAACGTTACAAGTGGAATGACTAGAAAAGTAGGAAAATGCTCGAGTCTGTCAAGCCAGAAAGCAATGTTGTCACGATTTTATTAATAAACAAAATGAAAATTAAGAACAAACAGTTGTAGAGATTTTAAACAAAATAAAGAAGTTTGGTTTAGCTCTGGGGGGGGGGCTGCAGCCCGATAGCACCCCCCGGATTCGCCACTGTCTATAGTAATAGTGTGGACTTGAATTGCTTCTACTCGGCTGATGGGAGGTACCTCCTGTGGGAGGGTTTGGGCCGGTGATAGCCATTAGGAACCCACCCTCTGTTCCCGTATTAACGTCTTTCAACTGACTCCGTATGCTACGTCAGGGAATAGCTTCGTGGTCATTCACCGATGAAGAGGCTATCCATAGTTTTCTACGTACTGCCAACTTTGAGTTGTCATTGACAACCGCAAGAAAATATGGAGCTGTCAGATTTACAAAAGGCCGACAACCACTGGAGACAATAAGCTGATTAGAACTGTCCTCAGGCGAGATTTAATAAACGTGAGCAGCCAGGGTATTGATAAGTAGAACCTTAGGGGAAAATCTCAGTCAAAATTCAATTAGCAAGCTGCAGGATAAATTGGAGAGTTGTTGAAGAATAACTGAGAACTTGGGTAGGCTAATCAATCATCCAAAATGATCCTTTGTCTATGGCATTTTTACTAAGCTTTGAATACATTAATAATTACGAATCGAATTGATATTTGGATTGCAAGTGACAGATAAAAAAGCAAATCTTCATTTCACAAAAAAATGTTTTTGCATTTAAAAGATTGTTTTCAAAATACAATTTTAAGGCTTAATTGCATTTAGATCATTTTCAAAGAAAATGTTTTTTTAGTGCCAATTGATGCAACCCTGCTGCATACTATCTCTCGGTCCTTTGAGATCGGGTTCGAATTTTCAGTGCTCTAGTGCGCCACGGAGCTCATGTAGATTTCGATGAGTTCTGTGATTGGCGTTTCTTTTATGCAAATTTCTCACTTTTTTGTGTGTGTGTGTGTGTGTGTGCGTGTGCGTGTGTGTGTTGCTTTTGTGTGAGGATGGATGATTCCCTCTTTACTCTTTTTCTGTATCTGTACTGACGGACTATGTGTCCAGATGCCCTGTGGGGTGAGATATATCGAGGTGAGATCGATTGACTTTATAATAAATACCTTTTATGCTTTCTTGGTCTGTTTTTATGCTCTGCCCTGCTCATATGCTACAGCTTCTGCTTTTTCACAATTTTATGCCTGACTTCTTCGGCATGAAATATATCACCAATGAAACAGACAAATAATTCTGTGTTACTGATATCTTCCTCAATTTTTCACCAAGTATCATCATACAAAATATTTTCCACTTTTCCAGAACAAAATCGACTTCTATAAATATTAAGATTCTATATAAAAATAGATTCAGACCCAAATTTTATAAACATATATAAACTTCTTATGGAAAAACTCCTAAATTTGATTATAATTAATCATTTTTAGAGGATAGGATAAAAGCATATTTAAAACTTTTTGATGAATTTGGGTTTAAGTTATAACTTATAAGAACCAACGAAATATATTTTCAGAATTTTTCCCAATAATTCGAAGAGGAATTCGGCAATGTTCTACAACAGACAGTTTAAATAAATTGATTGAAATTCATTGTAAGGTACGATTTAAGTCTATTCTATTCAGAAATTGTTAAACTCGAAAGCAATTTTTATGTAAACAGAGTTCTAGAGATAAGAAGTAAAATGAAAACGCGCTGAGATTTATTACAGGGAAGATCCTTTCCATAATTTTAATATAAACAAGAGATAAGAGGCTGAAATTCATCACTAGCAACGAAACAATGAAAAAAATTCCGTGTTTATCTTCTAAATTATCTCAGTTTTATGAGGTAAAAACGACTTCAATCAACTTTTGAGTAACTATTTCCTTATGTTTTATCTCCTGAAGTGTCATTTCCAATGCCAATAAAACTGAAAATAAAATTTTCTTCAGAATTTTTCTCTCTCAAAACAACGAAAGAAAATTTGAATAAAACTCGCATCTAAAAATAAGACTACAGACATTTCAAAATGAGTGACATAAAATTTGTATGAAAGAGGGTAATTAGAGCAAGCCACTCTCAAACTGTCTCTGTATTAAAATACACTACAACCCCGGTTAACCAAACTGAAAGAAGGGGCGTTTCGGATAACGATTTTTTCGGTTAAGCCATGAACACTTATTACGATTTTGTATCTAATTACAGTATGTAATTCTGAAATGTTTTACATGTAAAACGAATTAAAAACTTTCTTTATAGGCTACACCCATTTTATTTATTAACCCTCTCGCAACTAGCGAGGGGGTCCCGGGCGGTCTAAAGATTTCCCCTTAACAGCGATGAAGGCCGGTGTGAGGCGGCTGGTTTCTTTTCGGGGGAGGTTCTGAGATCGCTTCGGAGATAAGCGCGGTAGGGGGTCCAATTATTCTTGCCAACCACAGCCCATTTCCCTGCGCCTTGAGGTAAGGTTATAGCAGAGGGTGGTGTAAATGACCATCCAAGTTGGGAGAGTCCAATTCATGTCGTATCCTCACAAAAGGCCCGGTTTTAAAGGGCCGACGAATTCGGGCGCAATGTGCCAGGCACTGGTAAACAGTATCGTAATTAATATAGTTAATACCCATTAATTCTAGCATTCTAAAGTAATCACTGACCTCCATAGGGAGGCTTAAAAGAAAAAAGTGGGGATATCGTTGCAAAAAAGTCTCGCCTTCGCGATTATTTCCTTGCAGTATAGTACGTGTTTTTTGGATTTACGATTTCAAAGGCATTTCGGGTAATTCGGTTAACAGTGTTTTACTGTATTTTAAGGATCAAAAGATTAAACCCATAATATGGAGGTCTTATTCGATGGAGAGTCTCTCTCTCGAGGCACCTTCAATATGGGAATCGGAATTTGCCGGATAAGCAAGCAGGTTCTCCTTCACTAGAGGATACAGTAATGGTGTGGTTGTGTTGGCCACATGCTCGATGCATATTTATGGATCCTACATAGTAGATAATGAGGTCGCTTCTCATTGGCTCTTAGCGTCACGTGTCTTAGCTTGCTTCTTAATGACGTCGTGAAACTAAACAGTACTTACCAATTCTGAGGGTTCGTCCTTTATTTATTTTATTCTAAAATGCATTCATGAAAAAATGCATTCTTGAGAAACATCCAAATACAGTGGAATCTCCCTATAACGAAATCGCTTGGTTCCAGTTGAAAAATTCGCTATAGAGGAAATTTCGTTATACGGAGATTAGAGATTTTTGCAGTTATTTAAGTAAATGTAACAAACCTTTTAGTATGTGCAATAAGTTCAAAAATATTTAATTATGACTTTCAATTAAAAATGAAGCAATATTTATTATAAATTTGTTAAAATTATACTAATTTTTATTGTATAAATAAAATGCTCAAAAGTGAAGACAAGTCACCAATTTAGAGAATATGTACTAGTACGGATAAACATAAAATGCGTATTGCCACATCTATTTGCTGTTTTCACCCCCGCTCCACCCCGATTCTTGGAATCTTGACCCGTAGAAATGTTGGTCCCTCTGTAGAAACCTAGGTCTCCACAAGTGCGTTACCCTTCACATAGCATTCTATTGTTATGTGTTATCGCTGGAATGAACGATGCGAGTGGTTATCAGAAACAGGCACGTGTGAGCGATTTGTTTGCACAGAAATTAGCAACTTTCTTCAAAAATGACAAAAATCGAAAGGACAAAGGTCTGAGAAATTCGTTATAGAGAGACAACCACTTCGTTATATGGAGA
Source organism: Araneus ventricosus (assembly GCA_013235015.1). Lineage (NCBI taxonomy): Eukaryota > Metazoa > Arthropoda > Arachnida > Araneae > Araneidae > Araneus > Araneus ventricosus. The sequence goes on along the minus strand of BGPR01007228.1, from coordinate 59,973 downwards.
ATATTTTGAATGTTATTTAACATTCCGATTAAAAATTTCGTTATAGGTAGAAATTCGCTGTAGGGAGACTCTACTGTAATCATAATTATGAGATAGTTGTGTTTTCTCCATGATAGAGGTAGCAGAAGAGAAAATAATTAAAATCACGCCTAAGCGCGGCGCTACGACATTATTAAGATGTAAGTGAAGTCACGTGAGGTAGAGAGCCAATGAGAAGCGACCTCATTCCCTACTATGTAGGAACCGTAAATATGCATGCTCGATGGCAGGATGTACCTCCAACGGGAAGGGCTGATGCATGGGTCTCTTAGAGCCGTTTTGTAACTAGAACGGCTGATGCATGGGTCTTTTAGAGCCGTTTTGTAACTAGAACGGCTGATGCATGGGTCTCTTAGAGCCGTTTTGTAACTAACCCCAGTACCCGTGTTATTGTCGCGGCGACACAGTCATTTAAAACCCGGATGGTAAGGCAGGTTCGGTGTTTGTTTTCGTCGATAGAGAATCTGAACGAAATTAAGAATTGTATTTTCTGCCAGGGGAATATGTTGATCCTTATTCAATGAACAATCTGAACCAAATTACGAAATATATTTCATGCCGACGAGGAGCTTCTACTCCCCGTTAAATAAGTGTTTTCGTTAAAAGGCAATGTATAATCTCAGGGAAGAAGTGGAATGAGTGAATAAACATTAAAAAGTTTAACTATGGATTTAGATTTTCTAGATTGTAGCACAATTTTGAAGTAATTCTAGGGCTACTTTGGGAGGACCTCAAAATTACGAGGGCACCGCTTGAGAAGCGGATTTAAAGTGCACTAGTTCCGCGTACGCGTCAAACCTTAAGTGGAGTTTAGTTATATTAACGTCTAGTTTTTGAAGCAATACCAGGGGAATATTAGGGACCGACTTCGTAATTTTGAACCGTGGTCAGATGTCGAGGATAACACCTAAGATGGCAACTCCTTTCCCAAACTTCCGCCTCTCACCAGCGGGAAGACGTTAGACCCTCGATGTCAGATTTTACGCGCAGCAATGTCCACGGTCTTTGGTGGAATCAGATTTCGAACCTAAAACCCTCCGGTTACGAAACCGAAAACTTACCACTAGACTACCGCGACATAATCTTATGTGGAACTGGATCACAAACTCGCGATCTGAACTGTCTATCGCAGCTGTTATCGAGGCAGTTTGAAAAAATAAATACAATAAGCTTATATTAAAAGTCAAGACTAAAGAAATTATGTTAACACATTATTGACCGGAGACTTGATGCGACGTCTTTTGATAACCATACATTGTTGACCGGAGACGTCATATGACGCTTTTGATAACCATACATTGTTGACCGAGAACGTCACATGACATCTTTCGATAACCGAATCTAATTGATTGAGTATTATACATTTTAATTGTGGTTTATCGTTCATTTATCGTTTGTTTTCGTTATATTTTCAATTCTTTACGAAATGGTGCACTCAAGCACTTTTTACAAGTCTAACGGTAAATATATTATTGAGAAACTCAGTTTGTGGAAAGACGCCGTAAGTTCAAGTTGTCTATATTGCATAATATGCAGATTCTTTCTTGTTCACTTTTAGGAAAAATCGCCGGCCACACACATTCAGTTTCTACAAAAAAAAAAAAAAAACCGTTCAACAATGTGTTAAATCAGAAAACCGTTATCTGGTATATCACCAATCATCTCTACACGATAACCCAAATTTTTTCGGGTTTTTATCAGTTTCTATATGGATTTTAAAGTGCCTTTGAAATGAAAAAAAATGTTATTGTATATTGCGGGCTCATATTTTTATGTTTTCTAAATTCACCCAGCTCTTCTTGTCCCTGGAGACTGGGGACTGTCCCCTTTCGTGCTAACGGCAGTCTCTCTATCTTTTTCTCTGTTTAATTATTATTATTCCCCACCGTCCCACTAAGGGCCTTGCACCCTTTCGAGTAGGCCAGGTCGGTACGGGTTCCTTTTCTTTCCTTTCTACACTATGACCAGTGGCTCAACTATTATAGGGTGACAGGACTTACAAAATGCCAGGGGATCACGGTCTTAGATAGCCCGGCCCGAGGTTTACAGTTACATAAGCACGAATTCAACATCCTTTGGCCTGAACTTTAGATTTCGAAAAAGTAACAATATTTTTTGCTATAAAAACTCGAAAGAAACAATTTTAAGCTAACAAAGACAGTATTATAAAGAGATTAAGTACCTCAACAAAAGAAGTTCTTTTATAATTAGTGCCAGTGATGAGTTTAATTTTCTAGGCGGCCCACCTTAAACGTTTAGTGGACGCCCCATACTGCCTAGTTCTGCTACTGCCTATACCTCAAGGATACGTTAGGAAGCTCGAATGCAAAACTGAATCGCTTAACTTTTTTGTTTAGTGTGTTACGGATTATACGTTGTATAAAACCAACTATGTTTGAACGAACGATTGTTTTGCTTAACTGAATCCAATCACCAACCAAACTGTCCATGAAATACTACAGGTAAAAGGTTTCCGCTAAATTAAACCAGAAAACTGTAGTCAAGTTCGTAATGGATATACAGTCGACGCTCGTTATAACGACCCTCTGCGTTCCACAGCAAAAGGTCTTTATAATGAGTGGTCGCTATAGTGGATATAATTAAAAAATGTACACATGCACGCTCTGCAGTTCCGTAAAAATAGGCTATTTTTAAAGAGATTCCAACTAAATACTCAAATTATTTTTTTATCAATGGTACTCAAAATAAAATTTTATCAATTAAAAATATATTTCTAAAATAGATTTTAAAGTAGAAAATGAAGGAATTTTGGAAAAATACCGGGAAGAGTGTCCGCTGAATTCGGACGTTGTGTTGGGATTAGACGACACTGGACGGTCGTTATACCGGAAGTAAAGTAACATAGAGTGCATAGGGAAACACAGTTGGGGATTTTATCACTGGTCGTTATAATGGAATGGTCGTTATAACGAGCGTCGACTGTATATAAAAAAAAGATTAATTACCCCTACACTCTGAATCTAAGGTTAACAGTCCGTCAGGAAGCTCGAATGCAAAATTGAATCACCCAAGAACTGCTGTGTTTGATGTATTACGGATTAGACGTTGCATAAAACCAATTATCTTGTTTAAAACAGATTAACTGGATCTAATCAACAACACTGTCTATAAAAAGCCACATGTAAAAAAGTTTCCGTTAAATAAAGCTAAAAACATGTAATCAAGAACATGGATATAAAAAAAGGATTAATTACCAATTCAATCTAAGGTTAACAATCCGTCAGGTAGCTCGAATGCAAAACTGAATCACTTAACACTGTTGTTCGATGCATTACGGGTTAGAAGTTGCATAAAACCAATTATCTTGTTTGAAACAGATTAACTGGATCTAATCACCAACCAAACTGTCTATAAACAGCTACAGGTAAAAAGTTTCCGTTAAATTAAACTAAAAAATCTGTAATCAAGTACATGATGGATATAAAAAAAAAGGATCAATTACCCCTACACTCTGACTCTAAGGTTAACAATCCGTCAGGTAGCTCGAGCGCGAAAATAAATCGCTTGCAAAGCAAGCAGCGTTTCTTGTTTGAAGTACCGAGGCAGGCACCGGTGGTCGGATCGGTGTCATGGCCACCTCGCAAAGACGCTCGCCCGGCCCGGAAAACACACTTTTCGCGACAAAAACAGGGAGGAAAAGAAAAACAGTCGAGAGGCATTGTGTGTTCAGGCAGGCGTGCCTATGCAGTCCCTACTTCCGCCTTTATCCAGATTGGCATGCTATTGTTTGTCACAGAGCGTCGATCGAAGCAATTTCATATAAATGCCGTCTGTTCATTTGCATGGAGTCTCTGAGGTCTGCTGGAAAAATATATGCTGATGCGGAATAAATATGGTACGTATTCGTGGGAATGGAAAGGTCTCATACTTCGGATGAAGGAAAATCCGTTTTGACGCTTTCACTATGGTGAAAGGTTTCCCAATGCGAATTATTTTGAAAAAAATGTATCGAAATAAGATCAGTTTTATACCGGCTGGCGACAGCATTTAATTGTAGACGTGCAAATTCCATAGGATTTTTGCAGTTCAGCGATTCTCAACCTTAGGAAGTTGCAACACAGCAGGATTTTTTTGAAAAAAATTATTTACTAGATATATCTCTCGTTTTGAAGCTACATGAAGACCATTACTGGAGGAAGGGCTCGAAAACATGAAAAAAGACAAAAATTCGAAAAAAAACAAATTATTGAAATTCAAATAAAACATACTTTTTTTAACCGCTTAACTTACTATCCTGAGAATACTCGTGCATCGAATTATCGAAATTTTAGTCTTAACTAAAATTGAATCATTAATTAGCTTTATAATTTGACACAAAAAATATGCAGGATCCATAAACATCTTAAATATCCAATGCCTTCTTAGATGAATGAAAACGACAGCCCCTTTCCAAAACAGGAGGGGTCATCTTATTAGATAGCAAAGAAAATTATTAAGTTAAGTGGTTAATACAAAAAGAGCCCGACCCTCTTTAGAATAGGCTTGTACCTTACTATCAATTATTCTAAATTCTAAAATTAATTGAAATATAGCAAAACTCAATAAAAAACATTAACGGGTATGGGGCTGATTGAAAATGATAGGAAAATTGTTCAGAAATAAACTAAAGGATCAAAACAGTTGTTGTAGCTATAATTTTCATCGAGTGAATATTATGTATATGTTACTGTGAAAGACCGATATCTGGCAAATGTCGGTATTCTCCGGGGAATGTCAGTTTCTCCGGTCGGTGAATGTTGAGAATCTCCGGTGAATGTTTGTGGCATGTGTCGACATCAGTGGCGAATTCAGGGGAGGGGCTATCGGGTTGCAGACGCCCCCCCCCCCAGAGCTAAACCAAAAATCTTGATTTAATTTAAAATCACTACAACTGTTTGATCTTAATTTTCATTTAAAAAATATTAATAAAATCGTGACAACATTGCTTTCTCACTTGACAGCTTCGAAAATTTTCCACTTTTCTAGTCATTCCACTTGCTCTTGTAGCGTCGGCGCGGTCGAAAACATTTTTTGGCTAGTTATTTCATTGTATTTTATTAAATTATCGAAAATATTGTAGTGTTTTTTTATTATTCTGATTGTCAGGAGAGGAAAGCCTGTAAAGTTAAAGTGTTTTGGCTTTAAGCCATGAGGTTTAACATTCGTCACTACGATACAAAATTTTTATGACCTGTGACTTTCTGTAACTAAAGTAGCTCTAATGTGACTTTCTGTAACTAAAGTAGCTCTAATGTGACTTTCACCTATGCTCTGTAACCTTTCTCTGTTAAATGAAACTAAAACCAACTCAATTAAATCGGCGAAAAGGACAGATCAATTAAATCAACAATTGTTAATAATAATCAATTAAATCAACAATTGTTAATAATAATTAAGGACAGTTAATTGATTACTCAACTGTGAATAAAGTAGCTCTATGTGACTGTGACCTATGTTCTATGGTCTTCCTCTGTTAAATGAATTAATCTGAAATTAATTAATTATTAATCTGTTAAAATCCAATTAATATACAGCTCACGCATTGGTCGCTGTGACGTCATCAAAATTCTTCATGATTTTCACCAACTTCGCAACTCGACTGTGACTAAACCATAATTCCAAATTCTAAAACTATTTTTGCAATTTTCAAAGTCCACCTTTCTCTGTTAAATGAAACTAAAACCAACTCTCTGTGTTATTTGGTTGCGGAGATAGAAGCGTTTAAAAAACCACGAAAAGCGTCATAATTTTTTCCTTTCCCGACACACCATTAGACCACTATGGAGAGACGCAAGTCTACGTCAAAATTGGTGCTTATTGATATGAAAAATGTTTTTAAAAAACCTTTTACTCGAGATTTCTGTTCTCAACACTCAAAGCAGGTCTTGAGGAACGTCTTAAGTTGTGAATCACCAGCAGGTGGAACCCATTTACACGCAATTAACACGAAACGCAGCGGAAAGTATACATCATCCTGACAACGGCGATTCATCCACTGCTGATAAATAGCAGCACTTAATGTGTCTGCAATATTTTCGCAACATTAGAGGTCAAGCAATTAATTTCCTCACTAATGGAAAAAATGTAATATTGTCACTTTCTATCAAGCGAGTAACGCTTGATAATAAACGCTAAAGGAATATGTTTTCTGGATTCTCGCTAGAAGTACCTCTATGGCAAATCTTTACTTAAGAATCGTATTTCGATGTAATGCATTTCGATTATAAACCAGCGGGAGTGTTCTCCCCTAAACTTTCTGGTATACTTCCCCCAAAAGGTGCCGTTTCTCCTTCCCCCGCGTGGCTAAAAAAATTCGAACCTACTGTTATCCAGAATCCAATGACTATCAGCAGGTTTTTCATTATAGTGGTTGGAAAATATCTAGGTAAAGAATTCAAAGAGATGCGTACCGATTAAAACGCATCTATCGCACACTGCTAGGTTTCACTCTTGCCGTCTCAAGAACAAACTGACGTAATCGCACCTTTCGCGAGCACAGACGATTGCTTCCGTACGCATGCGCGTGGAGACAGCGGTTTGGTTTCAATGGTAAATTATACAGACCGACAGACAGTCAACCTGTTGACGGATTTGGCCCAAAATTTTATACGGACCTACATTCATGACCATAAAACTGTGTACCAAATTTTATCCATCAAGCTATTCAAGTTTTTGAGTTATAGTGTTCGCATGACTTCGGACACACAGACATACAGACTTCCCGTTGACGGATTTTGTCCAAAATTTGATAGAAACCTACAAATTATGTGTAAAAACCACATACCAAATTTCATCCCCGTAGCTCTAATAGTTTTCGAGTTATCGTGTTCACAGACAGACATAATTCCAAAATTGTGTTTGTCGGACTCAGGGAGGTCTAAAACGTGGAGGTTCGTCAAAATCTCGAGTTCGAATTTCTTGACGTTTACAATACTTTCTCTTTGTGTACTTCGTATACGAGAAAGTAAAAAAGGATACTGATCGTTTATCATATTTGGTATTCCATTATTATTTCTAATACAGAAATTTCTTTCACAGCCATCTGTCAAACTGATGGACGAGTGTTATAATTTATCAAAAGAAATTACATATACACGTATGTCTATGTCCTTCAAAAGGATGAAAACCCAGAAGTAAACTTTGGAATCAAACAACAGGATTTCATGTCTAACGTTATTTCTCACAGAATTTGCAGTCTTGCCTGCGTAATTTGTTAAAATTCGTTTATGTTTTTTTATTTGTTTATTAAATTTGAAGCAGTTTATTATGGTGTAATGTTTTGGTCGTAGCGTACATTGACAATTCCTTTCCTTAAATAAATTTAGTCTTGCTTATTTGTTTTGTTACATTTACGCCCCTTTTTGAAGTTGCACGAGAGGCATTTGGGAAAGGACCTCGTAATTTCGAACCGTGATCAGTTGACGGGGACGAAAACCAGCTTTCCTAACCTTCACTCTGTACTCTAAAACCAAAGGGTTGAGCTGGCTCTTCTGGGAGTTGAAACTTTCACACCTCACCAACGTGAGCATTAGCGTACCACAAAGCTAACACACACGGTAGGTCTCTTGTAGAATGGGGTCTCGAACAAGCAGTCCTCCGATCATGAAGCCGAATTTCTCCCGCCAGTTCACCTCGGCCTTGCAAAGAATCTGCAAGCTCGTGCTATGACCACTGCGACACATATTCCACGACAAGATTTAACATCAATGAATCCTACACAAGGAATTTTGAGTGAAATATCTTTTGTTTCCACATGTCGACAGTCGCCTTGTTCACCATTTTATAAAATCTAAACGAGTTTCAGATGACACTGATGCATATTCAGACTCCGTAATGTCCGCCCAACAACTCAGTTAAGTGACAATTCAGTTCCGGTGCTTGCATCAAACTCCAACAGGGACAATTTTATTTGTTGTAAAGTCCTTCGCAACTTCCCTATTTGCTAAGAGATGAACGGAAATCCAGAGAGTTTTTTTTTTTTTTAAATTGAAAAAATGTACACAAAACTGATCTCTAAAACAACTGGTTTAGCATTTTATTTCAGTCTCTTAAAATTCAAACCCATCTGTTGGCGCAATGTAAGAGGAAAGAAAATTATTACATCGTGTTAAGTAAAAAATCTAATAGCTTAAATATGATGATGTATTTTAATGAATACAGAGTAGATTCTAAGAGTATTATTCGTGCTTTGTAAAACTCAAGATCCATTTACGTCAGAATCTAAGCAGGTATTCATATATTTATAATTTGAAAAAAAAATTCAATGATTCGTTTTTAGCTTCATCGAAACTTTATTTGGAATTAAAATTTCAATAATTTTAAATGAAAAAAACTTTCCATGTAAAACTCTTAAATTACTTGTCCGTGTAAGACTCCTACATCATGGTATAGAATATATGATTTGAACTTTTGAAAAGAGCACTGAAAAGACCTAAAATTATTAATGGAATATGGGAGGAGAAGTATAAAAATATAAAAACTAGTATAACAGTGGATCTTAATGCATGGCTCCAATTTGGAAGCTAAAATAACACGGGCTAGTTCTTTTGGAAACATTCAGATTTATTACAAGCTCAAACTAACACATAAAAGGATACAAATGTCCATTAACACTAGCTATTACGAAGGGAATTCGGATTTGGGGCTCATTGTTCAAGTTCACCTCGTCATTCCACAGTCCTCCACTTCCACTTTTAGAGTCGGCAGTCACTTTAGCGTCGGTTCTTCCGCTTTTAGCGCCGGCGAATTACCAACATAGGTGGCGATGTCGGCCGGCCTTATGAGGTGTGGGGGCCAATTGGAAATAATTTTGGTTCATAATTTATTTTAATCATCTAAAAATTTAGAGTTAAGAAAAAAAACAGCAGGAGTGTCCCCTCAAATTTCGAATACTAAAACACAATACTTCGCGTTTGGAGTTGGATGCCTTCCCTTTGGCCAGCTGGAATCAAAATTTGATATAGATCTACAAATTTGGTGACCAGACAATATATCATAAATATATAAATTTCATTAATATAGCATGTTGAGCTTTTGAGTTATAGTGTACCATTCGATACCCACGAAAAGACAGACCAACAGAAAGTCACCCCTTTAACGAATTTCGCCCAAAATTTGATACAAATCTACAATTCGGGGAATAAAACCATATGTTAAATTAATTCTTCTGAGTTTTTGAGTTGCTGTGTTCACATGAAAAGGAACAGACAGACTTCTCTTTGACGGATTTCGTTCAAAATTCGAAAGAAATCGGCAATTTTGGTGTTATAACTACACACCAAATTTCGTCTTTCTAGCTCTTGAGTTATGACGTTTACATATAGTGCAATTTTATTTCAAAAATGTTTCTTTCGGATCCAGGGAGACATAAAACACGGAGATTTATGAAAATCTGGAGTTTGAATTTTCTGGTGATATTTTCTCTTTCTAAAAGAGAAAATTTAAAAAACTCTCTTAAATTTTGTATTTCATTTATGCTGAACTGAGCAAGGAGAAGGAAATATTCTAGCGTAGGGGCCCCCTTAGGAGTGGGGCCCAATTGGTCCAATCGCCTGAAGGTCGGCCCTGGGCGCTGTTTGTTACACTAGCTTATTAATTTTGCAAATAGCATCATTATCATGAAAATTAAGATGTGGAATGATAGTTAAAAATAAAGCAATCAAACGGAAAGTTTAAACCACAAGGATTTTATGTAAAATCCCGACATCAAAATCTTTCAAAAATGTGCGAACATATCCTCTGTATTTGTGAAATTAAATTTTTTTTTTTGCTTTAGAGGTTTTTACAGAATCTTAAAACCTACAACGATGTACTAAATTCGTTTGATGCCAATTCCATAAAAAGCTAGTCCGAATGCTTCACAATCACAAATCAGCGAGAGTGGCCTCCCCTAAGCTTTCTCGTATACTCCTAACGCACTGGAGAAAAAAGCTTGGGAATCGGCGGTTTGGAGGCGAAAGGCGTGGGTACAAGCGGAAAGGATTAGAGCAAGTGAATCTGGCAATTACGCAATAACGGATTTGCGTCATTGTGTAATGAGAAAAGACAAATTTTAGCTTTTAAAAAAAGGCAAGACAAGATTTTAACACCTTTTTTTCGACCGACTGAAACGAAAATTGGGAGCGGATCTACAATTAATGTTAGCAAGCCACATACCAATTTTTATTTATCAACGCCGTAGGGTTTACGAGTTATAATGTTTAGAATTATGCGATTATACAGACTGACAGAGAGTCAACCCTTTGACGGATTTGGCCCAAACTTTGATACAAACCTACATACCTGATGATAAAACTGTGTACCAAATTTTATCCATTTATTTAATCAAGTTTTTGAGTTATAGTGTTCAAAAGAACGCGGACAGACAAGATTTCCCGTAGACGGATTTGTACAAAATTTGAAAGAAACCTACAAATTATGTTTAAAGACCACATACCAAATTTCACCCCCGTAGCTCTAATAGTTTTCGAGTTATCGTGTTCACAGATAGACACACACACACACAGACAGACATAATTCCAAAATTGTGTTTTTCGGAATCAGGGAGGTCTAAAACGTGGAGATTCGTCAAAATCTCGAGTTCGAATTTTTTGACGATTACAATACTTTCTCTTTGTATGCTTCGTATACGAGAAAGTAAAAAAAAAAAAACTTAACAGTACAAAAACGCGGATAATAAGATTGCAAAATGTATTTTTTTAATATTTTATGATTATATGGTACATTTATTTCCAAGATAAGCGAGCTAATGTAAATAATTCCTTTTTAATATCCAAGGGGGAAAATGCACTATTTGACTGATAAAGAAGTGCTGTTCCTCATGAAAACAGTACAGCTTGTGCGAAAAATGTCATAAAGATATCAAAATCCATTTTCTATTTTCATATCGCAGAATTTTCAAAACTAGATGAGCAATTAGATACAGTTATATAATCGAATAGAAGCATTATTATCCAGGGCCTATAATAGAAAGTTGTATCTACAGTGGTGTAGTTTGTAGCTTTTGACACCCGGGACGAACATGGAATATGCCGCTCATCCTTTACAAGTTACATCGGGCTATAAACCTCAAAATACTAAACTCCCCTAAACTTTGTCGTATACTTCAAAAATTTGTCATTTCCCCTCCCCTTGCGTGAATAAAAAATGCAAACTTACTGTAACCCAGAATGCAATGACTATGAGAAGGTTTTTCATTGTAGATTATAGCGATTGCGAAATATTTAGGTGAAGAATCAAATTCAAAGAGATGCGTATGTATTAAAACTTAGCAATATTTATTTTCTATCAAGCTACGCTAATGCGGGGGCATGCACTAGCGAAAAGAAAACAGGAGAAAATGACCTCGTTCGCTATCGCTGAATAGCTCGCGCATGAGCAGAGATTATTTCAAGTACGCAAGTAAGAAAAATTGAATATGCAATTTGAACGCCTTTTTTTTAACCGATTGAAACGAAATTCGGGCACAGATCTATAATTAATGTTAGCAACAGTCATACAAATTGTTATTTAACCAAGTCAAAGGGTTTAGGAGATATAAATTTTACAAGTATGCGATTATGCAGTCCGACAGACAGTCAACCCTTTGACGGATTTGGCCCAAACTTTTATACGGACCTACATTCCTGAAGATAAAACTGTGTACCAAATTGTATATATCTAGCTATTCAAGTTTTTGAGTTATAGTGTTCACAGAAACGCGGACAGGCTTCCCGTAGACGGATTTTGTTCAAAATTTGATAGAAACCTACAAATTATGTGTCAAAATCACATACCAAATTTCATCTCCGTATCTCTAATAGTTTGCGAGTTATCGTGTTCACAGACACACAGACATAATTCCAAAATTATGTTTTTCAGGAAGGTCTAAAACGCGGAGATTCGTCAAAATCTCGAGTTCAAATTTTTTGACGAATACTTTCTCTTTGTATACTTCGTATACGAGAAAGTAAAAAGCATTTATTAGTATCAGTACTCTCAATCTCTGCAGATAGGTTGTGACCACCATCAATCTTTCTTTTACTTATTAGCAATTTACCGACAAAAGGCAAAAAATAGTATTAATTATAGTAATTATTTTTTAAGTAGAGGAAAGTGGGGTAAAACCGGGTAGCTAAGATTCAAAGGCCTGTTAAAGCTAAAATATTCGACATAGAGCTTGCCAATTTTTATTAAAATATTCATTGTTTTTATCGGGGCACAATACATCTTTCTAGAAAAGTCACAGTTTCATTACTTTTTTTTTTATCAAAGATTTTTTTTTTATAAAAAAAAAGTCAAACCACCACTAGTAGGGTAAAACCGGGTACACATGTTAATGTTATGGGAAATTACGAAAACTCGATTTTCAGTGAAAAATTTGCAATCGTTTTTATTTTATATTACAATTTAAGAATATTAGTTACAAAATTCACATGTAAAGCAGTTGTCTTCTTCCGCGGCACTGCAGATTTCGTGGACACAGGTAAGACAGATTTTACATTGGACTAACCCTTTATTTAAATTAGAAAATACATCATAAAAAACACTAAACGTCTGATGTGTTTTTATCATCTTAATCGGAGGAATTATCATTACTGACTGTCCCGGTCTTTTACCACTTGGAGTACCCTGTTTTACCCCGAGTGCAGAGGTTATAAGAAACTAAATAGAACCGCTCAATTATTGGAGTAAATCCTTATTTTCTGATGGGGTACGAATCCTTAGTAAACGTATAATAAGCTGGATTAAATATAGTTATTATAACTGTAATGATTTTTAAGTAAGGATTGTTTAAAATCAAACGAACATTAGAGAGATGACGTCTTAAAACAAATACACTTTCACAGATGAAGTGAATTCAACAGCTACAACACGCCACTATGACAGCTCCTTTTTTCACTAGTAGAATGTAATTCAGTATCTGTCTGCCAGATAGGAAAAATAATAGCGTTAGAAATCAAGGACACCCAGTTTTACCCCACTCCCTCCTACGCAATGAGTGAGCTAGACCCGGTTTTACACCACTCTCTCCTACACAATGAGTGAGCTAGACCCGGTTTTACCCCACTCTCTCCTACTCAATGACTGAGCTAGGCCCGGTTTTACCCCACTCTCTCCTACACAATCACTGAGCTAGATCCGGTTTTACCCCACTCTCTCCTGCACAATCAGAGCTAGACCCGGTTTTACTCCACTCTCTCCTACACAATAACTGAGCTAATGCCGCTGCTTTTCTTAGTTATAGAATTGCTTTTTGCTTGTCTGATTTTGCCATCCCCTTCGCCCTCAAACTACCTAAAAGTGTGAAATTTCCTCTGAATACTTGATCAACCCAAACAGACTACTTATAACACTATTTTTTTTTTGGGGGGGGAGAGTAGCATTAGTTTTTTTTTTCCATAATATTTTGCGAAAAGAGTTATATCTGAAAATTTCGGAGATGGTTCCCGATTGTATGATTACGTCGAGTTATATCTCATTCACACCTTCAAAATAAAAACATTACAAATATTTGTCAAATAAAAAGATGCACGTTCATTTGACACGAAACATAATACAGATTGAAATTTAAAACATTCAAGTAGAATGAAAGCGACGATAGGCAACCGAAAAAAAAACCATAATATAAAACCATTGTCCCCTTAAAAATGAGTTCAACGTTGAGCTGTAATCAGTGCCATTTCGTCATAAGAACAACAAAATAAATAAGTAAATAAATAAATGAAACATCAGTATCGTAATTACAAATAAAGCCTTCATATTACCATAAAATGCTCTTATGTAATCAGCGATTTGATTGATTGCGAAACCTGACATATTAAAACACGAGAAATGCAAATTTTCTAAGGAATAAAGAACGCTACCTGGCAAACAACTGACAAATGATAACCGATTGTTAACCGTTTCCAGCATTTAATTTTAAGAAGAAAAAATACGAGATTGCAATCTAAATGCTAACCAGATTCTTAATAAAACTGTTAGTGCGAGTTTATACAATTGGATGCTTTTTAATAAGCCTCATAGATTAATGGATAAATTTATGGCTATTTCCTCTTCTGTGTATTGGCTTGTTTCTCTCAACATTTAAAACAAATGTCAAAATGGTGCACTTTCTAATATGGTGAGTTACCACTGAAGTACAAAGTGTTCGTGTTAAGTGTTGGATTACGTCTCGACAAAATTGCAGCATATCCTATTAAAAGGGGCTTTTCTAAGAAAAAAAATGAAAAATATCTTACACTGTTTTCAAGATCCTAGAAATAAGATCTGTCGATCCTTTCGATTTCCCACGAGGTAACGCATTCTTGCCTCACACATTAGGCAATATAACAGGATAGGGCAGTAAAACTATCTGTAGGATGATTAGAATTTCTTGCAGGTTGATTCCACTCTGGGAGTAACGGTCTGGTGGCACAAAATTTGTACGGTTCGTAAAGTAAAGATTTACAATATGAAAAGAATTTAGTGAATTCAAAAATTGTTCTATTAAGAAAAGCGCAATTTAGGCATAATTTAGAATGCCTTTTATACACTATTTGTAGTGCGTTAATACCTAAAACTGCTAATTTTTTTTCAATCAAACACAATTGTTACAAATTTTAAAAACATCGAAAGAAAAATCACCTCACGACGAAACTGTTAACATTACCAGAGTTAACGTCTTGAACGTATTTAAAATAATTGAATGGCAATTTAGTTTGGACATTTATTATTTCCATCCATGTAAAAATGAAAATGACGCCCGAGATATTTAAGCATTTCGAAGTCATTTTTGTCTTTTAATCCATTTACTGCTAACTATGAGATATCTCGTAGATAGATATTCGTAGAGTCGGACTGCGCTCTAAATGTTGCTGGCAGTGAATGGGTTAGCCTTCCAGCAGCGCGCATATGCAGAATTTACTTATATTATTGCATCGTATTACATTCTTATATCGTTTTTATAAATTTAAGTGCAATTTTTATTTAAATAATCTTTGCTTTTAGTATGAAGCCATGAGTCGATCCAGGCGAAAATTGGGCCGTTTTGAGGCCTCTTGTCAACATTCCACTTCATGAAAACGGCCCCTTCACAAAATTCAAATTCATAAAAACGGCCCCTTGATAAAATTCAAATTCATAAAAAGGGCCCCTTCACAAAATTCCACTTCATAAAAA